>CAUDMG010001998.1:3762500-3792190 GCA_958450375.1 Homarus gammarus
ACAAGTACAGGTACAGGTACAGTACAGGTACAGGTACAGTACAAGTACAGGTACAGATACAAGTACAGGTACAGGTACAGGTACAGGTACAGGTACAGGTACAGGTACAGATACAAGTACAGGTACAGGTACAGGTACAGTACAGGTACAGGTACAGGTACAGATACAAGTACAGGTACAGGTACAAGTACAGGTACAGGTACAAGTACAGGTACAGACACAAGTACAGGTACAGGTACAGGTACAGGTACAGACGTACAGGTACAGATACAGTACAGTACAGGTACAGAGTACAGTACAGGTACAGGTACAGTACAGGTACAGGTACAAGTACAGGTACAGATACAAGTACAGGTACAGGTACAGTACAGTACAGGTACAGATACAGTACAGGTACAGGTACAGGTACAGTACAAGTACAGGTACAGGTACAAGTACAGGTACAGGTACAGATACAGGTACAGGTACAGGTACAAGTACAGGTACAGGTACAAGTACAGGTACAGACACAAGTACAGGTACAGGTACAAGTACAGGTACAAGTACAGGTACAAGTACAGGTACCAGTACATGTACAGGTACAAGTACAGGTACAGGTACAAGTACAGGTACAGACACAAGTACAGGTACAAGTACAGGTACAAGTACATGTACAGGTACAAGTACAGGTACAGACACAAGTACAGGTACAGGTACAAGTACAGATACAAGTACATATATTTCAATTATACACCCAGTAATTATAATTAAAAAATATAATTAAATAGGTAATTATTATTCATATTGTATTTACATAATTAACAAAAACAGTGAGCGAACGATGAGCGTAATGCACCCACTAATGACTCTCTCTCTCTCTCTCTCTCTCTCTCTCTCTCTCTCTCTCTCTCTCTCTCTCTCTCTCTCTCTCTCTCTCTCTCTCTCTCTCTCTCTCTCTCATTAAGACCTAAGAGAGAGAGAAATCCTACCCCACCCTCATCCCCCTACCCATCCCCCCTATCCTACCCACCCTCCAACACCTACTGTCCTCCAACCCCACCCTATCCCCCCATCTTTTCCCTTACCCCCACCCACCCCCTCCCCATCCCCCCCTCCCCTTAGACACAGAGAATGGGCGGTGTATTATTGGCGGGAAGATAAACATTGTATCTACCTGGTCGATGACATACCTGGTCGATGACTCACCTGGTCGATGACATACCTGGTCGATGACATACCTGGTCGATGACTCACCTGGTCGATGACACACCTGGTCGATGACACACCTGGTCGATGACACACCTGGTCGATGACATACCTGGTCGATGACATACCTGGTCGATGACACACCTGGTCGATGACATACCTGGTCGATGACACACCTGGTCGATGACATACCTGGTCGATGACATACCTGGTCGATGACATACCTGGTCGATGACACACCTGGTCGATGACATACCTGGTCGATGACACACCTGGTCGATGACATACCTGGTCGATGACACACCTGGCCGATGACATACCTGGCCGATGACACACCTGGTCGATGACATACCTGGTCGATGACATACCTGGTCGATCATACACCTGGTCGATAACACACCTGGTCGATAACACACCTGGCCGATGACATACCTGGTCGATGACACACCTGGTCGATAACACACCTGGCCGATGGCACACCTGGCCGATGACACATAGAGGTTCTCTGACCGATAACAGCCGATAACTATGAACCGGAAGTGCCATTGTTTATGTTTTGGGCGCCATTTTGTTGATGTAAAGTGTCGGAGATTAGTCCCCTCTCCCCCACTCCCCCTAGATTATCCCCCCTCTCCCCCACTCTCCCTAGATTAGCCGCCCACTCCTCCTCTCCCTTCCACCTGAGGTTATTTCACCGTATGATTATGTAGTCTAATGCTAACCTAACCTAACCTAACCTAACCTAAATTAACGTGTAGGTGTAGGTGTGGGGGGGAGGGGGGGATAGGGAGGCAAGGTGAGATACCTACTATTAGGTGAGGAGGAAATAGGTAAGAGGCACAATTCTCTCTCTCTCTCTCTCTCTCTCTCTCTCTCTCTCTCTCTCTCTCTCTCTCTCTCTCTCTCTCTCCTCTGTGTGGGTCGCATGAGTAATGGTTGTCACTGGCTTCCGTGTTGCTGTAGGGTGTGTGTGTGTGTGTGGTGGTAGGTTGACGGGTGATGGTAGGTTGGCGGGTGATGGTAGGTGACGGGTGATGGTAGGTTGGCGGGTAATGGTAGGTTGGCGGGTGATGGTAGGTGACGGGTGATGGTAGGTTGACGGGTGATGGTAGGTTGACGGGTGATGGTAGGTTGACGGGTGATGGTAGGTTGGCGGGTGATGGTAGGTTGACGGGTGATGGTAGGTGACGGGTGATGGTAGGTTGACGGGTGATGGTAGGTGATGGGTGATGGTAGGTTGACGGGTGATGGTAGGTGACGGGTGATGGTAGGTTGACGGGTGATGGTAGGTGACGGGTGATGGTAGGTTGGCGGGTAATGGTAGGTTGGCGGGTGATGGTAGGTGACGGGTGATGGTAGGTTGACGGGTGATGGTAGGTGACGGGTGATGGTAGGTTGACGGGTGATGGTAGGTGACGGGTGATGGTAGGTTGACGGGTGATGGTAGGTGACGGGTGATGGTAGGTGACGACGGGGAATGGTAAGTGATGAATGATGGTAAGTGACGGGTGATGGATGATGGTAAATGACAGGTGAAGGTGGGTGACGGGTGATGGTGCGGACAGGTGAGAAATGGACGGGTGCCAAGCCAGGGGGGGTGGGGGGGGGAGGGGAGGCGGCCACAAGCAGTGATGCCAGGCTCTCTGTCACGCCTCACCGTCTACCTGCCGTCCTCAGTGCCATAAAGAATACATCACTTAAGGGTTAAGTTGCTATGTGTGAGGCAGATGACCCACGACCTTACCTGCACCTGTGGGTTAACACTATCATCATCCCCGGTGTTTATACCTGACGGACTCTCGTTTTTCACCGTCCAAATGGCACCACTCATATCTCGGCTCCCCCCCCCCCCCCTTCTCTCCCCTCTCCCTCCCTCTCCCTTCCCCCTCCTCTCTCCTCCTTCCCACCTCCACTCCCCTAATTCATACCGTCCTCCCCCTCTCCCCCCCTCATTTCACCCCGACCTCCCCCTCTCCTCCCCCTCATTTCACCCCGTCCTCCCTCTCTTCCCCCTCTTTCCCCCCTCCTCCCCCTCTTTCCAAGTACCCAGATGGTTAGGTTAGCATTATCTTACCCCCAGTACACTCGAGAGGTGTGTGTGTGTGTCGCTAGCCACTGTGGTGACATCCAGGGTGAAGGGGGAGGGTGTGGTCACTGGTGGGGGAGGAGGGTGTGGTCTCTGGTGGCAGGGTGAGGGACAGTAGGACATGGGTGGAATAAGTAGGACATGGGTGGGACAGTAGGACATGGGTGGGACAGTAGGACATGGGTGGGACAGTAGGACATGGGTGGGACTGTAGGACATGGGTGGGACAGTAGGACATGGGTGGGACAGTAGGACATGGGTGGCAGAGAATAATACACTCGGGTTTCTGCCACTCGCAACACCTCCCCCCCCACTCCCCCAGCCCCCCCCAACCCCAGCTCTGGTTGGGCGGGGTCGATGATGCCAGGAACAGGGTGTGGCTGTGTTGTGTAGGGTGTGGCTGTGTTTAGTGTGTGTCTGAGTGTAGGGTGTGGCTGTGTAGGTACATCTCCACGATCTAGTTTTCTTTGTCTTCCATTTTCTTTATCAGTTTTCATCAATTGTCTTCTCATTTTCTTCTGTTTTCTCTCACTTTTCCTCTTCTGTTTTTTTTCCGTGTTTTTCCTTCTCCTCTCTGCGCCTTTTCTCTCATCTCTCCCCTCCTCATAGCGTGTTTTATCTGAATACTCAAGCATCGTCTAGTTTTTTATTCCCCCACGAGTGAATTGTATGGGATATACAAGATTCATTTTTCTGTCTTATCTGTCTGTCTGAAGGATGAATCTTGTCCCTACAATAACTTCACACTCCTTCCATCAATCACAATGAAATCTCCTGAGTGATTTATTCTGTTTTGGAGGATGAACTCTTGTGATTTTGGGGTCTTAGGTCAAAGTTGCTAGTGCTGAAAATGATAAATAATTGTGTGTCCGTGTGATATCTACAAAACTACACCGCTAATCGTATTCAAACTTCGTTCATGTATTACTGTAGGGTCGAGGAAGATGCCTATTGATTTTGAGTCAAAGGGTCAAAGTTTAAGGTCACAATTACCAGAAAAAAAGATTATTGAGTTCCACATCATAACTCCAGTTTCTATCCACTGACCAGTATGGAATTTTTTACAGTGATAAATAATAAGGTAGATGAATGTACTTATTTATTATGAGTTACAGAGTTAATAGGTCACGATCACGAATGCCAAAGGAAATACAACTTAATATTTTTCTTTATTTTTCCCCATTTTTTCCCCAAATTTTTCCATTTTGTCCATAATTTTTCCCATTTTCCCCCAAATTTTCCCATTTTTCCCTATTTTTTTCCATTTTTGTCTCCAATTTTTCCCATTTTGTCCCTAATTTTTCCCATTTACCCCTAATTTTCCCCATATTTTGCCCGTTTTTTCCCAAATTTTCCAATTTTTCCCACCTAATTTTTCCCATTTGTTCCCATTTTTCCCCTAATTTCCTGTGGCACCGGTGGATCTCTTATGAACTGTCAGGAGTACATTGCCGTTGAGCTGAGGTAGGTCTTTATTATGTGGCCAGTGGTCCATGATGGTGTTATGTGGCCAGTGGTGCAAGATGGTGTTATGTGGCCAGGGGTGCAAGATGGTGTTATGTGGCCAGAGGTGCAAGATGGTGTTATGTGGCCAGTGGTCCAAGATGGTGTTATGTGGCCAGTGGTGCAAGATGGTGTTATGTGGCCAGTGGTCCATAATGGTGTATGTGGCCAGTGGTCCATAATGGTGTATGTGGCCAGTGGTGCAAGATGGTGTTATGTGGCTAGTGGTGCAAGATGGTGTTATGTGGCCAGTGGTGCAAGATGGTGTTTTGTGGCCAGTGGTCCAAGATGGTGTTATGTGGCCAGTGGTGTAAGATGGTGTTATGTGGCCAGTGGTGCAAGATGGTGTTATGTGGCCAGTGGTCCAAGATGGTGTTATGTGGCCAGTGGTGCAAGATGGTGTTATGTGGCCAGTGGTGCAAGATGGTGTTATGTGGCCAGTGGTGCAAGATGGTGTTTTGTGGCCAGTGGTCCAAGATGGTGTTATGTGGCCAGTGGTGCAAGATGGTGTTATGTGGCCAGTGGTGCAAGATGGTGTTTTGTGGCCAGTGGTCCAAGATGGTGTTATGTGGCCAGTGGTGCAAGATGGTGTTATGTGGCCAGTGGTGCAAGATGGTGTTATGTGGCCAGTGGTGCAAGATGGTGTTATGTGGCCAGTGGTCCAAGATTGTGTTATGTGGCCAGTGGTGCAAGATGGTGTTATGTGGCCAGTGGTGCAAGATGGTGTTATGTGGCCAGTGGTCCAAGATGGTGTTATGTGGCCAGGGGTGCAAGATGGTGTTATGTGGCCAGGGGTGCAAGATGGTGTTATGTGGCCAGTGGTGCAAGATGGTGTTATGTGGCCAGGGGTGCAAGATGGTGTTATGTGGCCAGGGGTGCAAGATGGTGTTATGTGGCCAGTGGTCCAAGATGGTGGTGTTAGGGAGACGTTTATGCCTCTGCACCTGCCTGAGGCCAACTGGTTTACACTTATCACGAAAACTTGTGTTGTATGTTGTGGTGATGATGGTGGTTGGTGGTGGTGGATGGTGGTTAGTGGTGGTGGTGGTGGTGGTGAACATCTGAGATAGTTTCTTACTGATATTCTCTCTCTCTCTCTCTCTCTCTCTCTCTCTCTCTCTCTCTCTCTCTCTCTCTCTCTCTCTCTCTCTCTCTCTCTCTCTCTCTCTCTCTCTCTCTCTCTACCACCACCACCACCACACCTTCAAGAACCGCTTGACCACGCTGAGGGGGGAGGGGTGGGTGGGTGGGGGGGAGGAGTGAAGTGGAAGGGAGGAGGAGGAGGGGGGAGGGGGAGAGTTAGACAGGTAATTGAGCAAAATTCCTTGAAGACCAGAGTGTGTGTGTGTGTGTGTGTGTGTGTGTGTGTGTAGAGATAGATAGATAGCTACATACATACATACATACATACAGTAGATACATAGAGAGAATGTATGTGGAACGAGAGAGAGAGAGAGAGAGAGAGAGAGAGAGAGAGAGAGAGAGAGAGAGAGATATGTCTTTTTTTCCCCCAGGACGGAGGAAGAGAAGACCCTCGTGTGCTAAGTGAGAAAATATTATCGAGGCTTCTCAATTTACGAGGGGGCAGAACTCGTCTTGTTTATGTTGTGTCGTGTGTGGTTAGGTTAGGTTAGGTTTGGTTAGAGTTAGGTTAGGATAGGTTTGGTTAGAGTTAGGTTAGGTTAGGTTAGAGTTAGGTTAGGTTAGAGTTAGGTTAGGTTAGGTTAGAGTTAGGTTAGGTTAGGTTAGAGTTAGGTTAGGATAGGTTAGGTTACAGAGAATTGAACCGGATCTAGTGTGGTGTTTATTGTTCTCTCTCTCTCTCTCTCTCTCTCTCTCTCTCTCTCTCTCTCTCTCTCTCTCTCTCTCTCTCTAAAGGGACAGTACATTATACGACATCATCACCGTGTTAGCCTGTACCGATTTCACCTGAGCCACAACCCAGAGCTGTAAAGTAATCAAGTTTTGTATTGACTGTATTTTGTAGTTACTGTATCGACTGTCTTTGAAGTTACTGTTATGACTGTAACTCAGGTGTGTGTATCGACTGTAACTCAGGTGTGTGTATCGACTGTAACTCAGGTGTGTGTATTGACTGTATTTTGTAGTTACTGTATCGACTGTATTATGAAGTAACTGTTATGACTGTTTATTTCCATTATCCTTAAGTTGCCATTGCGTTCTCAGTTGTGTGTATGTATGTATGTATGTATGTATGTAGCCGCTTGAGTTGTGAGCTGAGACGGGGGGAGGAGAGGTTGAAGTGGGGTGGGGTTAGGTTGAAGTGGGCTGGGGAGGGGTTGAAATGGGCTGGGGAGGGGTTGAAGTGGGGTTGGGTTAGGTTGAAGTGGACTGGGGAGGGGTTGAAGTGGGGTTGGGTTAGGTTGAAGTGGGCTGGGGAGGGGTTGAAGTGGGCTGTGGAGGGGTTGACGTGGAGTAGGGAGGGGTTGACGTGGAGGCGGAGCGGGAAGCGGGGATGGGCTGAGGTCGGGCTACTAGGAGATAGGTATTACTGATCCGTAAGGTTTTGAAAGGAACCAGGTAGGTACTAGTAAGGTGAGGCGGGGCGGGAAGAGTCGAAGTAGAGGTAAAGTATGGTTGGGGCGGGGCGGGGTAGAGTATGGGTGGGGCGGGGCGGGGGAGAGGCTAGGCTGGTCACCGGGGTGTAAATCAGACGGTGTTAGTTTCGCTGCCACCATATATCACCTGATTATTGTACGGTCACCACCACTACCACCACCACCACCTACCTCTGTGATGGTGGTAGTTTATGGCAAGTGGGGAGTAGTGGCAAGTGAGGGGTAGTGGCAAGTGAGGGGTAGTGGCAAGTGGGGAGTAGTGGCAAGTGAGGGGTAGTGGCAAGTGAGGGGTGGTGGCAAGTGAGGGGTAGTGGCAGGTGAGGGGTAGTGGCAAGTGAGGGGTAGTGGCAAGTGAGGGGTAGTGGCAGGTGAGGGGTAGTGGCAAGTGAGGGGTAGTGGCAAGTGGGGAGTAGTGGCAAGTGAGGGGTAGTGGCAGGTGAGGGGTAGTGGCAAGTGAGGGGTAGTGGCAAGTGGGGAGTAGTGGCAAGTGAGGGGTAGTGGCAGGTGAGGGGTAGTGGCAAGTGAGGGGTAGTGGCAAGTGAGGGGTAGTGGCAGGTGAGGGGTAGTGGCAAGTGGGGAGTAGTGGCAAGTGAGGGGTAGTGGCAAGTGAGGGGTAGTGGCAAGTGAGGGGTAGTGGCAAGTGGGGAGTAGTGGCAAGTGAGGGGTAGTGGCAGGTGAGGGGTAGTGGCAGGTGAGGGGTAGTGGCAAATGGGGAGTAGTGGCAAGTGAGGGGTAGTGGCAGGTGATGGGTAGTGGCAAGTGAGGGGTAGTGGCAAGTGGGGAGTAGTGGCAAGTGAGGGGTAGTGGCAGATGAGGGGTAGTGGCAAGTGAGGGGTAGTGGCAGGTGAGGGATAGTGGCAAGTGGGGAGTAGTGGCAAGTGAGGGGTAGTGGCAGGTGAGGGGTAGTGGCAGGTGAGGGGTAGTGGCAAGTGGGGAGTAGTGGCAAGTGAGGGGTAGTGGCAGGTGAGGGGTAGTGGCAAGTGGGGAGTAGTGGCAAGTGAGGGGTAGTGGCAGGTGAGGGGTAGTGGCAGGTGACGGTAGTGGCAAGTGGGGAGTAGTGGCAAGTGAGGGGTAGTGGCAGGTGAGGGGTAGTGGCAGGTGAGGGGTAGTGGCCGGTGAGGGGTAGTGGCAAGTGGGGAGTAGTGGCAGGTGAGGGGTAGTGGCAAGTGAGGGGTAGTGGCAGGTGAGGGGTAGTGGCATGTGGGGAGTAGTGGCAAGTGAGGGGTAGTGGCAGGTGAGAGGTAGTGGCAAGTGAGGGGTAGTGGCAAGTGGGGTGTAGTGGCAGATTAGGTGTAGTGGCAGGTGAGGGGTAGTGGCAGATAGGGGTAGTGGCAGGTGAAGGGTAGTGGCAGGTGAGGGGTAGTGGCAGGTGAGGGGTAGTGGCAGATGAGGGGTAGTGGCAGATGAGGGGTAGTGACAGATGAGCGGTAGTGGCAGGTGAGGGGTAGTGGCAAGTGGGGAGTAGTGGCAGGTGAGGGGTAGTGGCAGATGAGGGGTAGTGGCAGATGAGCGGTAGTGGCAGGTGAGGGGTAGTGGCAAGTGGGGAGTAGTGGCAGGTGAGGGGTAGTGGCAATTGAGGGGTAGTGGCAAGTGGGGAGTAGTGGCAAGTGAGGGGTAGTGGCAGGTGAGGGGTAGTGGCAGATGAGGGGTAGTGGCAGGTGCGGGGTAGTGGCAGATGAGGGGTAGTGGCAGGTGAGGGGTAGTGGCAGGTGGCTGTGACGTGTGATTAATATTGCCAGTATTAATTTTAGCTCAACACACCGACCTGCCGCCGCCCTCACCTGACTCCCTACTAATGACTTACCTGTTCCCTCCCACCCTACCTGTTCCCTCCCACCCTACCTGTTCCCTCCCTTCCTACCTGTTCCCTCCCACCCTACCTGTTCCCTCCCACCCTACCTGTTCCCTTCCTCCCTACCTGTTCCCTCCCACCCTACCTGTTCCCTCCCACCCTACCTGTCCCCTCCCACCCTACCTGTTCCCTCCCACCCTACCTGTTCCCTCCCTCCCTACCTGTTCCCTCCCTCCCTACCTGTTCCCTCCCTCCCTACCTGTTCCCTCCCACCCTACCTGTTCCCTTCCTCCCTACCTGTTCCCTCCCACCCTACCTGTTCCCTCCCACCCTACCTGTTCCCTCCCACCCTACCTGTTCCCTCCCACCCTACCTGTTCCCTCCCACCCTACCTGTTCCCTCCCTTCCTACCTGTTCCCTCCCTCCCTACCTGTTCCCTCCCTCCCTACCTGTTCCCTCCCACCCTACCTGTTCCCTCCCACCCTACCTGTTCCCTCCCTCCCTACCTGTTCCCTCCCTCCCTACCTGTTCCCTTCCACCCTACCTGTTCCCTCCCACCCTACCTGTTCCCTCCCACCCTACCTGTTCCCTCCCTCCCTACCTGTTCCCTCCCACCCTACCTGTTCCCTTCCTCCCTACCTGTTCCCTCCCACCCTACCTGTTCCCTCCCACCCTACCTGTTCCCTCCCTCCCTACCTGTTCCCTTCCACCCTACCTGTTCCCTCCCACCCTACCTGTTCCCTCCCTCCCTACCTGTTCCCTCCCTCCCTACCTGTTCCCTCCCTCCCTACCTGTTCCCTCCCACCCTACCTGTTCCCTCCCACCCTACCTGTTCCCTCCCACCCTACCTGTTCCCTTCTTCCCTACCTGTTCCCTCCCACCCTACCTGTTCCCTCCCTCCCTACCTGTTCCCTCCCTCCCTACCTGTTCCCTCCCTCCCTACCTGTTCCCTCCCTCCCTACCTGTTCCCTCCCACCCTACCTGTTCCCTCCCACCCTACATGTTCCCTTCCTCCCTACCTGTTCCTCTCTTCCCCTCGTCTGTTCCATCTTCCTTGCATTATTTCTTCTTCCTTTTCCTCATTTCTCTCATCATTCTCTCGATCTCTCTCCCTCTTTCTCTCCCCTCATCCACTCTCCTACATTCTCATTCCTGTCACATATTTCCCCCACCTCTCTCTCTCTCTCTCTCTCTCTCTCTTCATTTTTATTCTCTCCCCCTTCCCATTCCCTCCTCCGCCTCTCCTCCCACCTCCTCCTCCAAACCGTGAGGCTCAATCTTCGGAGACAAACTGCCTAGCGCCTCTCCCACAGTCTCCCTCCCACAATATCCCTCCCACAATATCCCTCCCACAATACCCGTCCCACATTACCCCTCCCACAGTCTCCCTCCCACAATATCCCTCCCACAGTACCCCTCCCACAGTACCCCTCCCACAGTACCCCTCCCACAGCGCCCTTCCCACATGACACAAGTATGGAAGGGGAGGTTGACAGGTGTGGTAGTGAGGTTTGACAGGTATAGAGGGAGGGGGGGGTGTAGCTGTGGCATGGTGGCGTGTCAAGCTGTAGTCAGGTGTGTAGGTTTCCACACACACACACACACACGATGGTTAAACTCTTTATTTTACCTATTTGGTGGTGGTAGAGGATGGTGGTAGTGGTGGTAGAGGCAACGGGGTGGTGGTAGTGGTGGTAGAGGCAACAGGGTGGTGGTAGTGGTGGTAGAGGCAACGAGGTGGTGGTAGTGGTGGTAGAGGCAACGAGGTGGTGGTAGTGGTGGTAGAGGCAACGGGGTGGTGGTAGTGGTGGTAGAGGATGGTGGTAGTGGTGGTAGAGGCAACAGGGTGGTGGTAGTGGTGATAGAGGCAACGGGGTGGTGGTAGTGGTGGTAGAGGATGGTGGTAGTGGTGGTAGAGGCAACAGGGTGGTGGTAGTGGTGGTAGAGGCAACAGGGTGGTGGTAGTGGTGATAGAGGCAACGGGGTGGTGGTAGTGGTGGTAGAGGATGGTGGTAGTGGTGGTAGAGGCAACAGGGTGGTGGTAGTGGTGATAGAGGCAACGGGGTGGTGGTAGTGGTGGTAGAGGATGGTGGTAGTGGTGGTAGAGGCAACAGGGTGGTGGTAGTGGTGATAGAGGCAACGGGGTGGTGGTAGTGGTGGTAGAGGATGGTGGTAGTGGTGGTAGAGGCAACAGGGTGGTGGTAGTGGTGGTAGAGGCAACAGGGTGGTGGTAGTGGTGGTAGAGGATGGTGGTAGTGGTGGTAGAGGCAACAGGGTGGTGGTAGAGGATGGTGGTAGTGGTGGTAGAGGCAACAGGGTGGTGGTAGAGGATGGTGGTAGTGGTGGTAGAGGCAACAGGGTGGTGGTAGTGGTAATAGAGGCAACGGGGTGGTGGTAGTGGTGGTAGAGGCAGCGGGGTGGTGGTAGTGGTGGTAGAGGCATCAGGATGGTGGTAGTGGTGGTAGAGGCATCAGGATGGTGGTAGTGGTGGTAGAGGCATCAGGATGGTGGTAGTGGTGGTAGAGGATGGTGGTAGTGGTGGTAGAGGCAGCGGGGTGGTCGCCTGGGGCCAGACGGGCGGGCTGGCCACGATTCGTGTACTTCTTAAAGGGGAGGTACAGGGCCGCCTCACCTCCCAAGTGCCCCTTCACCTCTCCTACTCCTTCACCTCTCCTGCTACTTCACCTCTCCTGCTCCTTCACCTCTCCTGCTCCTTCACCTCTCCTGCTCCTTCACCTCTCCTGCTACTTCACCTCTCCTGCTCCTTCACCTCTCCTGGCCCTTCACCTCTCCTACTCCTTCACCTCTCCTGCTCCTTCACCTCTCCTGCTCCTTCACCTCTCCTGGCCCTTCACCTCTCCTGCTACTTCACCTCTCCTGCTCCTTCACCTCTCCTGCTCCTTCACCTCTCCTGCTCCTTCACCTCTCCTGGCCCTTCACCTCTCCTGCTCCTTCACCTCTCCTGCTCCTTCACCTCTCCTGGCCCTTCACCTCTCCTGCTACTTCACCTCTCCTGCTCCTTCACCTCTCCTGCTCCTTCACCTCTCCTGGCCCTTCACCTCTCCTGCTCCTTCACCTCTCCTGCTCCTTCACCTCTCCTGCTCCTTCACCTCTCCTGCCCTTCACCTCTCCTGCTCCTTCACCTCTCCTGCTCCTTCACCTCTCCTGGCCCTTCACCTCTCCTACTCCTTCACCTCTCCTACTACTTCACCTCTCCTGCTCCTTCACCTCTCCTGCTCCTTCACCTCTCCTGCTCCTTCACCTCTCCTGGCCCTTCACCTCTCCTGCTCCTTCACCTCTCCTGCTCCTTCACCTCTCCTGGCCCTTCACCTCTCCTACTCCTTCACCTCTCCTGCTCCTTCACCTCTCCTGCTCCTTCACCTCTCCTGCCCTTCACCTCTCCTACTCCTTCACCTCTCCTGGCCCTTCACCTCTCCTGCTCCTTCACCTCTCCTGCTCCTTCACCTCTCCTGCACCTTCACCTCTCCTGGCCCTTCACCTCTCCTGCTCCTTCACCTCTCCTGCTACTTCACCTCTCCTGCTCCTTCACCTCTCCTGCTCCTTCACCTCTCCTGCCCTTCACCTCTCCTGGCCCTTCACCTCTCCTGCTCCTTCACCTCTCCTGCTCCTTCACCTCTCCTGCTCCTTCACCTCTCCTGGCCCTTCACCTCTCCTGCTCCTTCACCTCTCCTGCTCCTTCACCTCTCCTGCTCCTTCACCTCTCCTGCTCCTTCACCTCTCCTGCTCCTTCACCTCTCCTGCTCCTTCACCTCTCCTGCTCCTTCACCTCTCCTGCTCCTTCACCTCTCCTGGCCCTTCACCTCTCCTGCTACTTCACCTCTCCTGCTCCTTCACCTCTCCTGCTCCTTCACCTCTCCTGCCCTTCACCTCTCCTGCTCCTTCACCTCTCCTGCTCCTTCACCTCTCCTGCTCCTTCACCTCTCCTGCCCTTCACCTCCTGCCCTTCACCTCTCCTGCTCCTTCACCTCTCCTGCCCTTCACCTCTCCTACTCCTCACCTCTCCTGCTCCTTCACCTCTCCTGCCCTTCACCTCCCTACTCCTCACCTCTCCTACTCCTCACCTCTCCTGCTCCTTCACCTCCTCTCCTCACCTCTCCTACCCTCACCTCTCCTGCCCTTCACCTCTCCTGCCTCACCTCCCCTGCCCCTTCACCTCTCCTGGCCCTTCACCTCTCCTGCTCCTTCACCTCTCCTACTCCTTCACCTCTCCTGCTCCTTCACCTCTCCTGGCCCTTCACCTCTCCTGGCCCTTCACCTCTCCTGCTCCTTCACCTCTCCTGGCCCTTCACCTCTCCTGCTCCTTCACCTCTCCTACTCCTTCACCTCTCCTGGCCCTTCACCTCTCCTACTCCTTCACCTCTCCTGGCCCTTCACCTCTCCTACTCCTTCACCTCTCCTGCTCCTCACCTCTCCTGCCCTTCACCTCTCCTACTCCTTCACCTCTCCTGCTCCTTCACCTCTCCTGCTCCATCACCTCTCCTGCCCTTCACCTCTCCTCTCACCTCTCCTGCTCCTTCACCTCTCCTGCCCTTCACCTCTCCTGCTCCTTCACCTCTCCTGCCCTTCACCTCTCCTGCCCTTCACCTCTCCTGCTCCTTCACCTCTCCTGGCCCTTCACCTCTCCAGCCCTTCACCTCTCCTGCTCCTTCACCTCTCCTGCTCCTTCACCTCTCCTGGCCCTTCACCTCTCCTGCACCTACACCTCTCCTGCCTCACCTCTCCTGCCCTTCACCTCTCCTGCTCCTTCACCTCTCCTGGCCCTTCACCTCTCCTGCACCTTCACCTCTCCTGGCCCTTCACCTCACCTGCACCTTCACCTCTCCTGCACCATCACCTCTCCTGCCCTTCACCTCTCCTGCTCCTTCACCTCTCCTGCTCCTTCACCTCTCCTACTACTTCACCTCTCCTGCCCCTTCACCTCTCCTGGCCCTTCACCTCTCCTGCTCCTTCACCTCTCCTGCTCCCTCACCTCCCAAGTGCCCCTTCACCTCTCCTCTCCTGCCCTCTCCTCCCTCACCTCTCCTGCCCTTCACCTCCCTACTCACCTCTCCTGCCCTTCACTCTCCCTCACCTCTCCTGCCCTTCACCTCTCCTGCCCTTCACCTCTCCTACTCCTTCACCTCTCCTGCCCTTCACCTCTCCTGCCCTTCACCTCTCCTGGCCCTTCACCTCCCCTGCTACTTCACCTCTCCTGCTCCTTCACCTCTCCTGCTCCTTCACCTCTCCTGCCCCTTCACCTCTCCTGCACCTTCACCTCTCCTGCTCCTTCACCTCTCCTGCCCTTCACCTCTCCTGCCCTTCACCTCTCCTGCCCTTCACCTCTCCTACTCCTCCCTCTCCTGCCCTTCACCTCTCCTGCCCTTCACCTCTCCTGCTCCTTCACCTCTCCTGCCCTTCACCTCTCCTGCTCCTCACTCTCCTGCTCCTTCACCTCTCCTACTACTTCACCTCTCCTGCTCCTTCACCTCTCCTGCCCCTTCACCTCTCCTGCTCCTTCACCTCTCCTGGCCCTTCACCTCTCCTGCTCCTTCACCTCTCCTGGCCCTTCACCTCTCCTGCCCTTCACCTCTCCTGCCCCTTCACCTCTCCTGCTCCTTCACCTCTCCTACTCCTTCACCTCTCCTGCTCCTTCACCTCTCCTGCTCCTTCACCTCTCCTGCTCCTTCACCTCTCCTGGCCCTTCACCTCTCCTGCTCCTTCACCTCTCCTACTACTTCACCTCTCCTGGCCCTTCACCTCTCCTGGCCCTTCACCTCTCCTGCTCCTTCACCTCTCCTGGCCCTTCACCTCTCCTGCTCCTTCACCTCTCCTGCTCCTTCACCTCTCCTGGCCCTTCACCTCTCCTGCTCCTTCACCTCTCCTGCCCCTTCACCTCTCCTGGCCCTTCACCTCTCCTGCCGCTTCACCTCTCCTGGCCCTTCACCTCTCCTGGCCCTTCACCTCTCCTGCTCCTTCACCTCTCCTGCCCCTTCACCTCTCCTGGCCCTTCACCTCTCCTGCTCCTTCACCTCTCCTGCCCCTTCACCTCTCCTGGCCCTTCACCTCTCCTGCTACTTCACCTCTCCTGGCCCTTCACCTCTCCTGGCCCTTCACCTCTCCTGCCCTTCACCTCTCCTGGCCCTTCACCTCTCCTGGCCCTTCACCTCTCCTGGCCCTTCACCTCCCCTGCTACTTCACCTCTTCTGCCCCTTCACTTCTTCTACCATGAACCAATGGCCACTACCCTTCTCTCAGTACCAAGAACCACTACCCACAATGCCATACCCCCACTTTGCCACTTACGCCACTGGTTAGACGTAAGACATGGAACTGACAACAAAACCTCACCTAACTCTAACCTAACTCTAACCTAACCCTAACCTAACTCTAACCTAACTCTAACCTAACTCTAACCTAACCCTAACCTAACTCTAACCTAACTCTAACCTAACTCTAACCTAACCCTAACCTAACTCTAACCTAACCTAACCTAACCCTAACTCTAACCTAACCCTAACCTAACCCTAACCTAACCCTAACCTAACCTAACCCGTAACCTAACCCTAACCTAACTCTAACCTAACTCTAACCTAACTCTAACCTAACCCGAACCTAACTCTAACCTAGCCCTAACCTAACTCTAACCTAACTCTAACCTAACCCTAACCTAACCCTAACCTAACTCTAGCCTAACCCTAACCTAACCCTAACCTCACTCTAACCTAACCCTAACCTAACTCTAACCTAACTCTAACCTAACTCTAACCTAACCCTAACCTAACCCTAACCTAACCTAACCCTAACTCTAACCTAACCCTAACCTAACCCTAACCTAACCCTAACCTAACTCTAACCTAACCCTAACCTAACCTAAGGGGTATTTTCTTACGCTCGACCACATACCCTCTGTGTGTGTGTGTGTGTGTGTGTGTTTTATTTGCATGGAGGAAGAAGAAGTGTCAATTTTGTGTGTGTGTGAGAGAGAGAGAGAGAGAGAGAGAGAGAGAGAGAGAGAGAGAGAGATATGTGCGGGAGTTTATTTCGGGGTCTGACTGTGTAGGCCCCAGTCTTAATGGGCCCCAGTTCTAATAAGCCCCAAGTCAAAGGAGGGAGGAAAGAAGGGGGGGGTGAAGGAAGTAGGAAGGAAGAGGAGGAGGAGGAGGAGGTAGGAAGAAGAGGAGGAGGTAGGAAGGAAGAAGAGGAGGAGGAGGAAGAGGAGGTTGGAAGGAAGAAGAGGAGGAGGAAGAGGAGGTTGGAAGGAAGAAAAGGAGGAGGTAGGAAGGAAGAAGAGGAGGAGGTAGGAAGGAAGAAGAGGAGGAGGAAGAGGAGGAGGAAGAGGAGGAGGTAGGACCCAGCGCCACGGTTAAGGAACTAGGTCATGACGGACCCGCCACTGCTCAACTCAGCCTAGGTCCGTCGAGCACTGACTTATCCTCACTGCTCCTCCTCCTCCTCTTCCTCTTACTCCTCCTCCTCTTCCTCTTCCTCTTCCTCCTGTTCCTTTTTTTCTTCCTGCTTCTCTATGGTTGTTGTTGTTGTTGTTGTTGTTGTTCTTCTTCTTCTTCTTCTTCTTCTTCTTCTTCTTCTTCTTCTTCTCCTCCTCCTCCTCCTCCTCCTCCTCCTCCTCCTCCTCCTCCTCCTCCTCCTCCTATCCCCTCTTCTTCCTGCCACTCTCCTCCTCCTCCTCCTCCTCCTCCTCCTCCTCCTCCTCCTCCTCCTCCTCCGAACTCAAGGCAGACATACCGTGGGATCTTTAGTTAACTTTTACCTGCAACCGAAGATGTTTTACCTGACCCACCTCACTTGACCCACCTTACCTGACCCACCTAACCTGACCCACCTAACCTGACCCACCTTACCTGACCCACCTCACTTTACCCACCTTACCTGACCCACCTAACCTGATCCACCTTACCTGACCCACCTCACTTTACCCACCTAACCTGACCCACCTTACCTGACCCACCTTCACGACACAAAGACCCCGGAAGTTACGAAGAACCCCGGAAGAACCCCGGAAATGACGTCAGTATTATGCTAAGAGCCTAAGGGTTAAATCATCGTACTCAAGGGGTTAAGTCATCGTACTCAAGGGGTTAAGTCATCGTACTCAAAGGGTTAAGTCATCGTACTCAAGGGGTTAAGTCATCGTACTCAAGGGGTTAAGTCATCGTACTCAAGGGGTTAAATCATCGTACTCAAGGGGTTAAGTCATCGTACTCAAGGGGTTTAGTCATCGTACTCAAGGGGTTAACTTATTACTTGACGTAAACAAAGATTTTATCAGAATGTCGACGGTGTTTTGGGCTGAGATGTGGGCGGTGGGTGTGGGTAGGCGGTTAGGGCTGCGGATGAGTTGTGGGCGGAAGTATTGGTGGGCTGGAGTGTGGGTTAGGAGTATCGTTGGGTGGTAGGCGGGAGTGTGGGTGGGTGGGTGGGTGGTTGGTGGGCGGGTGGGTGGGTGGAGATGGTCGAGGCAACTGGAACATCGGAACTAGGTCACATGGGCGGGTCACCCAGCCAGACTTCTCTCTCTCTCTCTCTCTCTCTCATCTCTTCTTCTATCTTTCCTTCCCTGTCTCTCACCTCCTCATTTCTTTCTCCACTCTTACCTCCCTTTCTCCCTTCCATCCATCCTCTCTCTCCCTTCCTCCCTCCTATCCCTTTCCTCTCCTCCCTCTCCTTATTCCCTCCCTCTGTACCAAACGTTCTCTCTTTGTCCCCCGCACGTGCTGCTCTCACCCTCCTCTCATCCCTCCCTCTCACCTCCCTCTCACCTCCCACTCACTTCCGCACACCCTTCTTGATCACATTTGCTCTATATCTTCATTATCTTTTCTTTCTCTCGTATATTACATTTCCTTCTTCCTGTTGCCCTATTTCGTCTCCCTCCCCCTCTCCTCGCCCCCCTCCCCCTCTTCCCCTCTCTCTCCCCCCTCCATCCCCCCCTCCCTCTCTCAGTCAGTCTTCAATCATTGTCATTTCACTGCCGGATGTTGCCTCCTACAGCGCCGGCAGGAGGGATGCAGTAGAGACAGCCGTGAACCAAACCGTTTAGGCGAGTTTCCCCCTCCACTGACGACCATTTTCCTTGTACACTGGTTCCTTGCAGCGGCTGAGGTGCAGAGACAATAGGTATTCTCTGGCGGCTCTGATTGTCTGAGTAAATTGAACGTTGTGTATGTATGTATGTGTGTATGTATGTATGTATGGATGGATGTATGTATGTATGTATGTACGTGGGCTATCAATAACAACAGGACCTAAATAAACCCACATAAGTATTTTAATTAACTCCAACTACTACACTTTATTTAATACTTTACAAACACCAAAAATAATAAAAATTAAACAGTGGCTGAAAATTAACGATAATAATCCCCACTTATACTAATATTGTCCACTGAATTAATTATTATGCTCAGAACAACGTAAGTGAATTAGTTAAGTGAGGTGAGAACTTTAATTAGGTGGTTCAGACGTAATAACAATTAATTTCAACAACATTTCATCGACACTTAATTTCAACAACATTTCATCGACAATTAATTTCAACAACATTTCATCGACACTTAATTTCAACAACATTTCATCGACAATTAATTTCAACAACATTTCATCGACAATTAATTTCAACAACATTTCATCGACAATTAATTTCAACAACATTTCATCGACAATTAATTTCAACAACATTTCATCGACAATTAATTTCAACAACATTTCATCGACAATTAATTTCAACAACATTTCATCGACAATTAATTTCAACATTTCATCGACAATTAATTTCAACAACATTTCATCGACAATTAATTTCAACAACATTTCATCGACAATTAATTTCAACAACATTTCATCGACAATTAATTTCAACAACATTTCATCGGATGTGAACTCTGCCTGCCCGCGAACCCTTAATACTATGGATTACTGTAGTCACCCCTGAAGACTGTCTCATGTTATCGTTTTCTTTAACCTCGGAAGAAAATCCTATTCGTTATTAGTGTGCGAACCGTTACCATGGCGATACTATAGGTTAATTTTAGCGTTATTTGCAGTAATAGTTTATCAATTGGACTTTATTACCTGTTAATGAAGTCTACCTGTTTGAGGGGTTAATTAAGGAGAGACAGACAGACAGACAGACAGACAGACAGTAATATCCCTGTCTCCTTCAGTTGGGCAGTTAAGGTGAGTGTACCTGAATGTTTAATGTACAGTATATGTCTACTTAATGTTTTATGTAAGGAAGTTCTGAACACGTCCACAAACATTTGAAGTTTTGTCAAGATGTAAGCTTGTAGTGATGATGATGATGTGTGTGTGTGTGTGTGTGTGTGTGTGTGTGTGTGTGTGTGTGTGTGTGTGTGTGTGTTGACTAAGACACCAGACACAAGTTGAGAGCTGCGAGGTGTGCACGAGGCGATAACAGTGAGGGGTAGTGGAGGGAGGATGGAGGGTAATGGAGAAGGGTGGAGGGTAGTGGAGGTCTCTAGAGGGACAGTGGAGGTCTGTGGAGGGTAGTGGAGGTCTCTAGAGGGACAGTGGAGGTCCCTGGAGGGTAGTGGAGGTCCCTGGAGGGTAGTGGAGGTCCTTGGAGGGTAGTGGAGGTCTCTTGAGGATAGTGGAGGTCTGTGGAGGGTAGTGGGGGTCCCTGGAGGGTAGTGGAGGTCTCTAGAGGGACAGTGGAGGTCTGTGGAGGGTAGTGGAGGTCCCTGGAGGGTAGTGGAGGTCCCCGGAGGATAGTGGAGGTCTCTAGAGGGACAGTGGAGGTTTGTGGAGGGTAGTGGAGGTCCCTGGAGGGTAGTGGAGGCCCCTGGAGGATAGTGCAGGTCTCTAGAGGGACAGTGGAGGTCTGTGGAGGGTAGTGGAGGTCCCTGGAGGAGGTCTCTAGAGGGACAGTGGAGGGTAGTGGAGGTCCCTGGAGGGTAGTGGAGGTCCTTGGAGGGTAGTGGAGGTCTGTGGAGGGTAGTGGAGGTCCCTGGAGGGTAGTGGAGGTCCTTGGAGGGTAGTGGAGGTCTCTAGAGGGACAGTGGAGGTCCCTGGAGGGTAGTGGAGGTCCTTGGAGGGTAGTGGAGGTCTGTGGAGGTCCCTGGAGGGTAGTGGAGGTCCTTGGAGACTAGTGGAGGTCTGTGGAGGGTAGTGGAGGTCCCTGGAGGGTAATGGAGGTCTCTAGAGGGACAGTGGAGGTCTCTGGAAGGTAGTGGAGGTCCCTGGAGGGTAGTGGAGGTCCCTGGAGGGTAATGGAGCTGTCTAGAGGGACAGTGGAGGTCTGTGGAGGGTAGTGGAGGAGGTGTCTAGAGGGACAGTGGAGGTCCCTGGAGGGTAGTGGAGGTCCCTGGAGGGTAATGGAGCTGTCTAGAGGGACAGTGGAGGTCTGTGGAGGGTAGTGGAGGTCCCTGGAGGGTAGTGGAGGTCCTTAGAGAGTAGTGGAGGTCTGTGGAGGGTAGTGGAGGTTCCTGGAGGGTAGTGGAGGTCCCTGGAGGGTAATGGAGGTCTCTAGAGGGACAGTGGAGGTCTCTGGAGGGTAGTGGAGGTCCCTGGAGGGTAGTGGAGGTCCCTGGAGGGTAATGGAGGTGTCTAGAGGGACAGTGGAGGTCTGTGGAGGGTAGTGGAGGTCCCTGGAGGGTAGTGGAGGTAAAATTTGATTCTTTTTAAGATATATAACATTTCCTCTTTTTTATCTGAAGTCAACCAGTTAAGACACATTCTTATATCACCATTTTCAACTTAATGGTGAATCTCCCCCCCCCCCTCTCCCTTCCCCCTCACACCTCCCCTCTCCCCCTCACACCTCCCCTCTCCCCCTCACTCCTCCCCCCCACACCTCCCCTCTCCCCCTCACTCCGCCCTCTCCCTCCCCCTCACACCTTCCCTCCCCTTCTCCCTCCCCCTCACACCTCCCCTCTCCCTCCCCCTCACACCTCCCCTCTCCCCCCCTTCCCTCTCAAGGTAGTGTTTATGCTTCCTCAGGTACAAACATCATCTAATTAGCATATTATTGAAATTTGTTTTACATTGCCCTCAGAAAATGTAAAGTAAACATTCAACATTTGTTATTACCTGTGTATTTTTAGTTAATTATTACCTGTGTATTTTAGTTAATTATTACCTGTAAATTTTAGTCATTATTATCTCTGTATTTTACCTTACAAACAACTGTCTATTATTTAACAATTATTGAACGGCTAGTATTACCTTCTGTGTATTAATTAACAGATTATTACCTTTATAGTTATGTACGTATGAATTACTGTCGAAGTTACCTGTATGGTTCAGGTAATTGTCATAATATTACCTTTTATACTGGAGGGGAGGATTCCAGTTTGAGAGGGGAGGGTTCCAGTTAGAGAGGGGAGGGTTCCAGTTTAAGGGGAGGGTTCCAGTTAGAGAGGGGAGGGTTCCAGTTTGAGAGGGGAGGGTTCCAGTTTAAGGGGAGGGTTCCAGTTAGAGAGGGGAGGGTTCCAGTTAGAGAGGGGAGGGTTCCAGTTAGAGAGGGGAGGGTTCCAGTTTGAGAGGGGAGGGTTCCAGTTTAAGGGGAGGGTTCCAGTTTAAGGGGAGGGTTCCAGTTAGAGAGGGGAGGGTTCCAGTTTAAGGGGAGGGTTCCAGTTAGAGAGGGGAGGGTTCCAGTTAGAGAGGGGAGGGTTTCAGTTTGAGAGGGGAGGGTTCCAGTTAGAGAGGGGAGGGTTCCAGTTTGAGAGGGGAGGGTTCCAGTTAGAGAGGGGAGGGTTTCATTTAGAGAGGGGAGGGTTCCAGTTTGAGAGGGGAGGGTTCCAGTTTGAGAGGGGAGGGTTCCAGTTTCAAGGCCAGCGGGGAGGGGGTGATATTGGGGGGGATGGAGGGTTAGATTGTTTATTTGTTAAGAAATATCAAATACCATCACCCAACACCCATCACCATCACCCATCACCGTCACCCATCACCCACACGAGCCATTTCTTCTTGATCAAAATCCTCTTAGGGGGATTATAAACCAAAGTGGCCACCGGTCTATTCCTCGGCCTGGAACCAAGTGGGATTTATGGATATTTATAGTTATGGCCCCTGAAGAGCCTTATAGACCCTGAAGAGTCTTATAGTTATGGCCCCTGAAGAGCCTTATAGTTATGGCCCCTGAAGAGCCTTATAGTTATGGCCCCTGAAGAGCCTTATAGTTATGGCCCCTGAAGAGCCTTATAGACCCTGAAGAGTCTTATAGTTATGGACCCTGAAGAGCCTTATAGTTATGGCCCCTGAAGAGTCTTATAGTTATGGCCCCTGAAGAGCCTTATAGTTATGGGCCCTGAAGAGTCTTATAGTTATGGCCCCTGAAGAGCCTTATAGTTATGGCCCTGAAGAGTCTTATAGTTATGGACCCTGAAGAGCCTTATAGTTATGGCCCCTGAAGAGCCTTATAGACCCTGAAGAGTCTTATAGTTATGGACCCTGAAGAGCCTTATAGTTATGGCCCCTGAAGAGTCTTATAGTTATGGCCCCTGAAGAGTCTTATAGTTATGGCCCCTGAAGAGCCTTATAGTTATGGCCCCTGAAGAGCCTTATAGTTATGGCCCCTGAAGAGCCTTATAGTTATGGCCCCTGAAGAGTCTTATAGTTATGGCCCCTGAAGAGTCTTATAGTTATGGCCCCTGAAGAGCCTTATAGTTATAGACCCTGAAGAGTCTTATAGTTATGGCCCCTGAAGAGTCTTATAGTTATGGCCCCTGAAGAGTCTTATAGTTATGGCCCCTGAAGAGCCTTATAGTTATAGACCCTGAAGAGTCTTATAGACCCTGAAGAGCCTTATAGTTATGGCCCCTGAAGAGCCTTATAGTTATGGCCCCTGAAGAGTCTTATAGTTATGGCCCCTGAAGAGTCTTATAGTTATGGCCCCTGAAGAGCCTTATAGACCCTGAAGAGTCTTATAGTTATGGCCCCTGAAGAGTCTTATAGTTATGGCCCCTGAAGAGTCTTATAGTTATGGCCCCTGAAGAGCCTTATAGACCCTGAAGAGTCTTATAGTTATGGACCCTGAAGAGTCTTATAGTTATGGACCCTGAAGAGTCTTATAGTTATGGGACCTGAAGAGCCTTATAGACCCTGAAGAGCCTTATAGTTATGGCCCCTGAAGAGTCTTATAGTTATGGCCCCTGAAGAGTCTTATAGTTATGGACCCTGAAGAGTCTTATAGACCCTGAAGAGTCTTTTGGTTATGGACCCTGAAGAGTCTTATAGTTATGGCCCCTGAAGAGTCTTATAGACCCTGAAGAGTCTTATAGTTATGGCCCCTGAAGAGTCTTATAGACCCTGAAGAGTCTTATAGTTATGGCCCCTGAAGAGTCTTATAGACCTGAAGAGTCTTATAGTTATAGACCCTGAAGAGTCTTATAGTTATGGCCCCTGAAGAGCCTTATAGACCCTGAAGAGTCTTATAGTTATGGACCCTGAAGAGTCTTATAGACCTGAAGAGTCTTATAGTTATAGACCCTGAAGAGTCTTATAGTTATGGCCCCTGAAGAGCCTTATAGACCCTGAAGAGTCTTATAGTTATGGACCCTGAAGAGTCTTATAGTTATGGCCCCTGAAGAGTCTTATAGTTATGGCCCCTGAAGAGCCTTATAGTTATAGACCCTGAAGAGTCTTATAGTTATGGCCCCTGAAGAGCCTTATAGTTATAGACCCTGAAGAGTCTTATAGTTATAGACCCTGAAGAGTCTTATAGTTATGGCCCCTGAAGAGCCTTATAGTTATGGCCCCTGAAGAGTCTTATAGTTATGGCCCCTGAAGAGCCTTATAGACCCTGAAGAGTCTTATAGTTATGGCCCCTGAAGAGTCTTATAGTTATGGCCCCTGAAGAGTCTCATAGTTATAGACCCTGAAGAGTCTTATAGACCTGAAGAGTCTTATAGTTATGGCCCCTGAAGAGTCTTATAGTTATGGCCCCTGAAGAGCCTCATAGTTATAGACCCTGAAGAGTCTTATAGACCCTGAAGAGTCTTATAGTTATGGACCCTGAAGAGTCTTATAGACCCTGAAGAGTCTTATAGTTATGGACCCTGAAGAGCCTTATAGTTATGGCCCCTGAAGAGTCTTATAGACCCTGAAGAGTCTTATAGTTATGGCCCCTGAAGAGTCTTATAGTTATGGCCCCTGAAGAGTCTTATAGACCCTGAAGAGTCTTATAGTTATGGACCCTGAAGAGCCTTATAGTTATGGCCCCTGAAGAGTCTTATAGTTATGGCCCCTGAAGAGCCTTATAGTTATGGCCCCTGAAGAGTCTTATAGTTATAGACCCTGAAGAGTCTTATAGACCCTGAAGAGTCTTATAGTTATGGCCCCTGAAGAGCCTTATAGTTATAGACCCTGAAGAGTCTTATAGTTATGGCGCCTGAAGAGCCTTATAGGCCCTGAAGAGTCTTATAGTTATGGCCCCTGAAGAGTCTTATAGTTATGGCCCCTGAAGAGTCTTATAGTTATGGCCCCTGAAGAGCCTTATAGTTATAGACCCTGAAGAGTCTTATAGTTATGGCCCCTGAAGAGTCTTATAGTTATGGCCCCTGAAGAGTCTTATAGTTATGGACCCTGAAGAGTCTTATAGTTATGGCCCCTGAAGAGTCTTATAGTTATGGCCCCTGAAGAGTCTTATAGACCCTGAAGAGTCTTATAGTTATGGCCCCTGAAGAGCCTTATAGACCCTGAAGAGTCTTTTGGTTATGGACCCTGAAGAGTCTTATAGTTATGGCCCCTGAAGAGTCTTATAGTTATGGCCCCTGAAGAGTCTTATAGACCCTGAAGAGTCTTATAGTTATGGCCCCTGAAGAGCCTCATAGTTATAGACCCTGAAGAGTCTTATATAGTTATGGCCCCTGAAGAGCCTTATAGTTATAGACCCTGAAGAGTCTTATAGTTATAGACCCTGAAGAGTCTTATAGACCCTGAAGAGTCTTATATAGTTATGGCCCCTGAAGAGCCTCATAGTTATAGACCCTGAAGAGTCTTATATAGTTATGGCCCCTGAAGAGCCTCATAGTTATAGACCCTGAAGAGTCTTATAGACCTGAAGAGTCTTATATAGTTATGGTCCCTGAAGAGCCTCATAGTTATAGATCCTGAAGAGTCTTATATAGTTATGGCCCCTGAAGAGCCTCATAGTTATAGACCCTGAAGAGTCTTATAGACCCTGAAGAGTCTTATAGACCCTGAAGAGTCTTATATAGTTATGGCCCCTGAAGAGCCTCATAGTTATGGCCCCTGAAGAGTCTTATAGACCCTGAAGAGTCTTATAGTTATGGCCCCTGAAGAGTCTTATAGACCTGAAGAGTCTTATAGACCCTGAAGAGTCTTATAGTTATAGACCCTGAAGAGTCTTATAGACCCTGAAGAGTCTTATAGTTATGGCCCCTGAAGAGTCTTATAGACCTGAAGAGTCTTATAGACCCTGAAGAGTCTTATAGTTATAGACCCTGAAGAGTCTTATAGTTATGGACCCTGAAGAGTCTTATAGTTATGGACCCTGAAGAGTCTTATAGTTATGGACCCTGAAGAGTCTTATAGTTATAGACCCTGAAGAGTCTTATAGTTATGGCCCCTGAAGAGTCTTATAGTTATGGCCCCTGAAGAGTCTTATAGTTATGGCCCCTGAAGAGTCTTATAGACCCTGAAGAGTCTTATAGTTATGGACCCTGAAGAGCCTTGAGAGGACCATGGAAATCATAAGGGTCATGGAAGGCCTTGATTAATTTTTTTCATGGGAATTATCGGAAAATTATGGAAATTTTTGAGAATTTATGGAATTTTTTGGAGAAGTTATGGAAATTTTTGAGAAGTTATGGAAAATTTTGAGAAATTATGGAAATTTTGGAGAAGTTATGGAAATTTTTGAGAAGTTATGGAAAATTTTGAGAAGTTATGGAAATTTTTGAGAAGTTATGGAAATTTTTTGAGAAGTTATGGAAATGTTAAGGGCTCAAAGGGTGACATTGGGTGTATAGAATAGATGTGTGTGTGTGTGTGTGTGTGTGTGTGTGTTAGATGTTGTTTATAACGATGGTGTAATCCTTTGATGTACACTGTGCTCATTAGTGGATCATTAACACACAGACAGACACTTAGAGTTTATTATGACTGTAAGTGGTATCGGGTCCCAGGTTCCTATCAGGTCTCAGGTCTCGTCCCAGGTCCCCATCAGGTCCCAGGTCCCGTCCCAGGTCTCCATCAGGTCCCAGGTCCCGTCCCTGGTCCCCCATCAGGTCCCAGGTCCCCATCAGGTCCCAGGTCTCCATCAGGTCCCAGGTCCCGTCCCAGGTCCCGTCCCAGGTCCCCCATCAGGTCCCAGGTCCCGTCCCTGGTCCCCCATCAGGTCCCAGGTCTCGTCCCAGGTTCCCCATCAGGTCCCAGGTCTCGTCCCAGGTCCTCAATCAGGTCCCAGGTCTCGTCCCAGGTCCCCCATCAGGTCCCAGGTCCCGTCCCAGGTCCCCCATCAGGTCCCAGGTCTCGTCCCAGGTCCCCCATCAGGTCCCAGGTCCCGTCCCAGGTCTCGTCCCAGGTCCCCCATCAGGTCCCAGGTCCCGTCCCAGGTCTCGTCCCAGGTGGTGTTGTTCTGACGTGGTCTTTCATGTAGCTGAATGGTTGATGTGTTTGTGTGTGTTGGTCAGGAATCATTGGGAACGGTTAGGTTAGGTTAGGTTAGGTCAGAGGTAAGATAGGTTAGGTCAGGTCAGGTTAGGTTAGGTTAGGTTAGGTCAGGTTAGAGGTAAGATAGCTTAGGTTAGGTCAGGTCAGGTTAGAGGTAAGATAGGTTAGGTTAGGTTGCTTTACACCTATACACTAATACCAAACCATACCAGCCACTAAGCAATCACACCACACCAGGGCAACGGCGGTACTCCAAGGGGTCCTCATGGTATTGTCTGGTATGACCCCCCCCCCCCAAGCCAGGTGCATTACGCTAATTAATTAATTTACATATACACCGTTTTACCTCCACCTCCCTATGTCCCAGAATATGTATGATGTATGGATGTGTGTTTGTTGTATTGTGTGTTTGTTGGTGTTTGTGCAGGTGTGTTTTTGTTCAGGTTTGTATGTTTAGGTGTGTCTTGTCAGGTGTGTCGCTAACCCGTTTAGATACGGTCCCAACCTAACCTAACCTAACCTAACCTAACCAAACCAAACCTTCACAGATAAATAGTAAGAAGTCTCCGCTGGTTGGCCTCCGTGTTTGACTATATGGAGCTGCTCTCTCTCTCTCTCACACACACACACACACACACACACACACACACACACACACACAGTTAACCGCACCACTTCCACTGCATGACCCCGAACCTAACCTAACCAAACCAAACCAAACCTAACCTAACCTAACCAAACCAAACCTAACCTAACCTAACCAAACCTAACCTAACCTAGCCTAACCTAACCAAACCAAACCAACCTAACCAACCTACCAAACCAACCTAACCTAGCCAAACCTAACCTAACCAAACCTAACCAAACCAAACCTAACCTAACCTAACCTAACCTAACCTAACCTAACCTAACCAAACCTAACCTAACCTACCTAACCTAACCAAACCTAACCTAACCTAGCCTAACCTAACCAAACCTAACCTAACCTAACCTAACCAAACCTACCAACCAAACCTAACCTACCAACCTAACCAACCTAACCTAACCTAACCTAACCAAACCTAACCTACTAACCTAGCCTAACCTAAACCTAACCTAACCTAGCCTAACCAAACCTAACCTAACCTAACCAAACCAAACCAAACCAAACCTAACCTAACCAAACCTAACCAAACCAAACCTAACCTAACCTAACCTAACCTAACCTAACCTAACCTACCCCGTAAATCTGGTCTTGCTGTAAGTGTTGGTCCAGATCAATAACCCTTCCCCATTGTGACGTCATGCATGTAAACAAACACGAGACGCGGTGCATTGTGGGAAGTTTGTGTTGGTTCGACATCATGGCAGTGTGTGTGTGTGTGTGTGTGTCATAATACTGATATTTTGTCGTTATTTTATATTTTGCATTTATGGATTTTTAAGGAACAATGAAACCTCCATTTAACGAACTATATAGAGATTAAAGTCCGCTATATGGAGGGTAATCCGCTATATCCGTTATATCCGCTATATGGAGGAATCCGTTATATGGATCTTTCACTGGATTAACTCTTTATTTCCTTTTAATGGGGTGGATTATTGTGGATTATTTATATCGTCCAGAAAAATACAAATACGAAATAAAATAAAATAAATTAAATTAAATCGTGGTGGACAGAATTTATTTATTTTTATATTATCGAAAATAAAATAATAATATTTTTCTCGATACTAAAATGTCATCAAAATTACGCTGAGACTCTACCTTAACTAGATACGTTCACTTACATAACATAAGAACATAAGAAAATAAGGAGTCTGCAATAGGCCGGTTGGCCTGTGCATGGCAGCTCCTGTCGAGAGTTACTACCGCTCTCTATCATCCATGAATCTATCTAGCCTCCTTTTGAAACTTTCCAGCGTTCCAGCACTTACTACAAAGTTGCTAAGCTTGTTCCACTCGTCCACCACCCTATTTGTGAACCAGTTCCTTCCTATCTCCCTCCTAAACCTGAACTTATTCAACTTGAATCCGTTGCTCCGAGTCCTATCCTGCTCGGATATTATAAGAACTTTATCTATATCCCCTATATTGATTCCTTTCACCCACTTAAATACTTCTATCACATCTCCCCGTACTCTTCGTCTTTCCAGGGAATGCAAGTTAAGTTTCTTTAACCTATCCTGATATGGAAGGTTTCTAAGTCCCGGAATCATTTTCGTCATTCTTCGCTGCACCGACTCTAGTGAATTGATATCCATTCTATAATAGGGGCACCAGAACTGAACCGCATAATGGAGGTGCGGCCTAACTAGCGCAAGATATAGTTGCAATAAGACCTCTGCACTCTTGTTACTTACACTTAGCACCAGTTAGGAGACAAAATTTACACTGAGACTGTACCTTAACTGGATACGTTCACTTAGCACCAGTTAGGGGATAAAATTAACACTGAGGCTCTACCTTAACTAGATACTTTCACTTAGCACCAGTTAGGAGACAAAATTAACACTGAGACTCTACCTTAACTAGATACGTTCACTTAGCACCAGTCAGGGGATAAAATTAACACTGAGACTCTACCTTAACTAGATACGTTCACTTAGCACCAGTTAGGAGACAAAATTAACACTGAGACTCTACCTTAACTAGATACGTTCACTTAGCACCAGTTAGGGGATAAAATTAACACTGAGACTCTACCTTAACTAGATACGTTCACTTAGCACCAGTTAGGGGATAAAATTAACACTGAGACTCTACCTTAACTAGATACGTTCACTTAGCACCAGTTAGGTTAGGTTAGTTTTGTTGATGGATTTTCACTTACGAGCAAAAATTTCTCTTACGAACCTTAGTGACTTGAGACCCTTGTTGTTGTTGTGAGAATCTGCAAGAGTTTGTCTCAGATACCCGGCGTCGATACTCTCTCTCTCTCTCTCTCTCTCT
>CAUDMG010001999.1:0-158876 GCA_958450375.1 Homarus gammarus
TCCTCACCAACCACTACCACACCTTCCTCACCCACCACTTCGACACCTCCCTCTACCACCACTACCACACCTCCCTCACCCACCACTACCACACCTTCCTCACCCACCACTACAACACCTTCCTCACCAACCACTACCACACCTTCCTCACCAACCACTACCACACCTTCCTCACCCACCACTACCACACCTCCCTCACCCACCACTACCACACCTTCCTCACCCACCACTACCACACCTTCCTCACCAACCACTACAACACCTGCCTCACCCACCACTACCACACCTTCCTCACCAACCACTACCACACCTTCCTCACCCACCACTACCACACCTTCCTCACCAACCACTACCACACCTTCCTCACCCACCACTACCACACCTTCCTCACCCACCACTACCACACCTCCCTCACCAATCACTACAACACCTTCCTCACTAACCACTACCACACCTCCCTCACCAACCACTACACACCTCCCTCACCCACCACTACCACACCTTCCTCACCAACCACTACAACACCTTCCTCACCAACCACTACCACACCTCCCTCACCAACCACTACCACACCTCCTCACCAACCACTACAACACCTTCCTCACCCACCACTACCACACCTCCCTCAACAACCACTACAACACCTCCCTCACCACCACTACCACACCTTCCTCACCCACCACTACCACACCTCCCTCACCAACCACTACAACACCTTCCTCACCCACCACTACCACACCTCCTCACCAACATCTACAACACCTCCCTACCACCACTACCACACCTCCTCACCACCACTACAACACCTCCCTCACCAACCACTACAACACCTTCCTCACCCACCACTACCACACCTTCCTCACCAACCACTACAACACCTCCCTCACCAACCACTACCACACCTTCCTCACCCACCACTACCACACCTTCCTCACCAACCACTACCACACCTTCCTCACCAACCACTACCACACCTTCCTCACCCACCACTACCACACCTCCCTCACCACCACTACAACACCCTCCTCACCACCACTACCACACCTTCCTCACCACCACTACACACCTTCCTCACCCACCACTACCACACCTCCCTCACCCACCACTACCACACCTTCCTCACCCACCACTACCACACCTTCCTCACCAACCACTACCACACCTCACTCACCAACCACAACAACACCTTCCTCACCACCACACACCTCCCTCACCACCACTACCACACCTTCCTCACCACCACTACCACACCTTCCTCACCAACCACTACAACACCTTCCTCACCAACCACTACCACACTTCCTCACCACCACTACCACACCTCCCTCACCAACCACTACCACACCTTCCTCACCCACCACACCACACCTTCCTCACCACCACTACCACACCTTCCTCACCAACCACTACCACACCTTCCTCACCAACCACTACCACACCTTCCTCACCAACCACTACCACACCTTCCTCATCCACCACTACCACACCTTCCTCACCAACCACTACCACACCTTCCTCACCAACCACTACCACACCTTCCTCACCAACCACTACCACACCTTCCTCACCCACCACTACCACACCTTCCTCACCAACCACTACCACACCTTCCTCACCAACCACTACCACACCTTCCTCACCCACCACTACCACACCTTCCTCACCCACCACTACCACACCTCCCTCACCAACCACTACAACACCTTCCTCACCAACCACTACCACACCTCCCTCACCAACCACTAACACACCTTCCTCACCCACCACAACCACACCTTCCTCACCAACCACTACACACTCCTCACCACCACTACCACACCTCCCTCACCAACCACTACCACACCTCCCTCACCAACCACTACCACACCTTCCTCACCACCACTACCACACCTTCCTCACCCACCACTACCACACCTTCCTCACCAACCACTACCACACCTCCTCACCAACCACTACACACCTTCCTCACCACCACACCACCTCCCCACCACCACTACCACCTTCCTCACCCACCACTACCACACCTCCTCACCAACCACTACAACACCTTCCTCACCAACCACTACCACACCTTCCTCACCCACCACTACCACACCTCCCTCACCACCACTACACACCTTCCTCACCCACCACTACCACACCTTCCTCACCAACCACTACCACACCTTCCTCACCAACCACTACCACACCTTCCTCACCACCACTACCACACCTCCTCACCACCACTACCACACCTTCCTCACCAACCACTACCACACCTTCCTCACCACCACTACCACACCTCCTCACCAACCACTACCACACCTCCCTCACCACCACTACCACACTCCCTCACCAACCACTACCACACCTCCCTCACCCACCACTACCACACCTTCCTCACCCACCACTACCACACCTTCCTCACCAACCACTACCACACCTCCCTCACCAACCACTACCACACCTTCCTCACCCACCACTACCACACCTCCCTCACCAACCACTACCACACCTCCCTCACCCACCACTACCACACCTTCCTCACCAACCACTACCACACCTTCCTCACCAACCACTACCACACCTCCCTCACCAACCACTACCACACCTTCCTCACCCACCACTACAACACCTTCCTCACCAACCACTACCACACCTCCCTCACCACCACTACCACACCTCCCTCACCACCACTACCACACCTTCCTCACCACCACTACCACACCTCCCTCACCAACCACTACCACACCTCCCTCACCCACCACTACCACACCTCCTCACCACCACTACAACACCTTCCTCACCAACCACTACCACACCTCCTCACCAACCACTACCACACCTCCCTCACCCACCACTACCACACCTCCCTCACCACCACTACACACCTCCTCACCACCACTACCACACCTCCTCACCACCACTACCACACCTCCTCACCACCACTACCACACCTCCTCACCAACCACTACCACACCTCCTCACCCACCACTACCACACCTTCCTCACCACCACTACACACCTTCCTCACCCACCACTACCACACCTTCCTCACCCACCACTACACACCTTCCTCACCCACCACTACCACACCTCCCTCACCACCACTACCACCTTCCTCACCACAACCACACCTTCCTCACCCACCACTACCACACCTTCCTCACCCACCACTACCACACCTTCCTCACCCACCACTACCACACCTCCCTCACCAACCACTACCACACCTTCCTCACCAACCACTACCACACCTTCCTCACCAACCACTACCACACCTTCCTCACCAACCACTACCACACCTCCTCACCAACCACTACCACACCTTCCTCACCAACCACTACCACACCTTCCTCACCCACCACTACCACACCTTCCTCACCCACCACTACCACACCTCCCTCACCAACCACTACCACACCTCCTCACCACCACTACACACCTCCCTCAACCACTACACACCTTCCTCACCAACCACTACCACACCTTCCTCACCCACGACTATCACACGTTCCTCACCCACCACTACCACACCTTCCTCACCCACCACTACCACACCTCCCTCACCAACCACTACACACCTTCCTCACCCACCACTACAACACCTTCCTCACCCACCACTACCACACCTCCCTCACCCACCACTACCACAAGTCCATCACCAACCACTACCACACCTCCCTCACCACACCAACACCTTCCTCACCCACCACTACCACACCTCCCTCACCCACCACTACCACACCTTCCTCACCAACCACTACCACACCTACCTCACCCACCACTACCACACCTCCCTCACCACCACTACAACACCTTCCTCACCAACCACTACCACACCTTCCTCACCAACCACTACCACACCTTCCTCACCAACCACTACCACACCTCCTCACCACCACTACCACACCTACCTCACCAACCACTACCACACCTTCCTCACCCACCACTACCACACCTCCCTCACCAACCACTACCACACCTTCCTCACCCACCACTACCACACCTTCCTCACCAACCACTACCACACCTTCCTCACCAACCACTACCACACCTTCCTCACCCACCACTACCACACCTCCCTCACCCACCACTACCACACCTCCCTCACCAACCACTACAACACCTTCCTCACCACCACTACCACACCTTCCTCACCAACCACTAACACACCTTCCTCACCCACCACTACCACACCTCCCTCACCACCACTACCACACCTTCCTCACCCACCACTACCACACATTCCTCACCAACCACTACCACACCTCCCTCACCACCACTACAACACCTTCCTCACCCACCACTACCACACCTTCCTCACCACCACTACCACACCTCCTCACCAACCACTACAACACCTTCCTCACCCACCACTACCACACCTTCCTCACCAACCACTACCACACCTTCCTCACCCACCACTACCACACCTACCTCACCAACCACTACCACACCTTCCTCACCCACCACTACCACACCTCCTCACCCACCACTACCACACCTCCCTCACCAACCACTACAACACCTTCCTCACCCACCACTACCACACCTCCCTCACCAACCACTACCACACCTCCCTCACCACCACTACAACATCTTCCTCACCCACCACTACCACACCTCCTCACCAACCACTACCACACCTTCCTCACCAACCACTACCACACCTCCTCACCCACCACTACCACACCTCCCTCACCACCACTACCACACCTCCCTCACCCACCACTACCACACCTTCCTCACCAACCACTACCACACCTTCCTCACCACCACTACCACACCTCCCTCACCCACCACTACCACACCTTCCTCACCCACCACTACCACACCTTCCTCACCAACCACTACCACACCTTCCTCACCACCACTACCACACCTCCTCACCCACCACTACCACACCTCCTCACCCACCACTACCACACCTTCCTCACCCACCACTACCACACCTCCCTCACCACCACTACAACACCTCCTCACCAACCACTACCACACCTCCCTCACCACCACTACAACACCTTCCTCACCACCACTACCACACCTTCCTCACCAACCACTACCACACCTTCCTCACCAACCACTACCACACCTCCCTCACCCACCACTACCACACCTACCTCACCAACCACAACCACACCTACCACACCAACCACTACCACACCTTCCTCACCACCACTACCACACCTCCCTCACCACCACTACCACACCTTCCTCACCACCACTACCACACCTCCTCACCAACCACTACCACACCTCCTCACCAACCACTACCACACCTCCCTCACCCACCACTACCACACCTCCTCACCAACCACTACCACACCTTCCTCACCAACCACTACCACACCTTCCTCACCCACCACTACCACACCTTCCTCACCAACCGCTACTACACCTTCCTCACCACCACTACACCCTCACCACCTACACACCTCCTCACCACCACTACCACACCTCCTTCACCCACCAGTACCACACCTACCTCACCAACCACTACCACACCTACCTCACACACCACTACCACACCTCCCTCACCCACCACTACCACACCTTCCTCACCCACCACTACCACACCTTCCTCACCAACCACTACCACACCTTCCTCACCAACCACTACCACACCTTCCTCACCACCACTACCACACCTCCCTCACCAACCACTACACACCTACCTCACCAACCACTACAACACCATCCTCACCAACCACTACCACACCTCCCTCACCAACCACTACCACACCTTCCTCACCCACCACTACCACACCTTCCTCACCCACCACTACCACACCTCCCTCACCAACCACTACAACACCTCCTCACCCACCACTACCACACCTTCCTCACCATCCACTACCACACCTTCCTCACCCACCACTACCACACCTTCCTCACCCACCACTACCACACCTCCTCACCAACCACTACAACACTTCCTCACCAACCACTACCACACCTCCTCACCCACCACTACCACACTCCTCACCACCACTACCACACCTCCCTCACCAACCACTACCACACCTCCTCACCACCACTACCACACCTCCTCACCACCACTACCACACCTTCCTCACCACCACTACCACACCTCCCTCACCCACCACTACCACACCTTCCTCACCCACCACTACCACACCTTCCTCACCCACCACTACCACACCTTCCTCACCCACCACTACCACACCTCCCTCACCCACCACTACCACACCTCCTCACCACCACTACCACCTCCCACCACACTACACACCTTCCTCACCAACCACTACCACACCTCCCTCACCCACCACTACCACACCTCCTCACCACCACTACCACACCTCCTCACCAACCACTACCACACCTCCCTCACCACCACTACCACACCTCCTCACCACCACTACCACACCTCCTCACCCACCACTACACACCTTCCCTCACCCACCACTACCACACCTCCCTCACCCACCACTACCACACCTTCCTCACCCACCACTACCACACCTTCCTCACCAACCACTACCACACCTTCCTCACCCACCACTACCACACCTCCCTCACCACCACAACCACACCTCCTCACCACCACACCTTCCTCACCCACCACTACCACACCTTCCTCACCAACCACTACCACACCTTCCTCACCAACCACTACCACACCTTCCTCACCCACCACTACCACACCTCCCTCACCAACCACTACAACACCTTCCTCACCAACCACTACCACACCTCCCTCACCAACCACTACCACACCTCCCTCACCAACCACTACCACACCTTCCTCACCAACCACTACAACACCTTCCTCACCAACCACTACAACACCTGCCTCACCCACCACTACCACACCTCCCTCACCAACCACTACCACACCTTCCTCACCAACCACTACCACACCTTCCTCACCCACCACTACCACACCTCCCTCACCAACCACTACAACACCTTCCTCACCTACCACTACCACACCTCCCTCACCAACCACTACCACACCTCCCTCACCAACCACTACCACACCTTCCTCACCAACCACTACAACACCTTCCTTACCCACCACTACCACACCTTCCTCACCCACCACTACCACACCTCCCTCACCCACCACAACCACACCTTCCTCACCAACCGCTACTACACCTTCCTCACCCACCACAACCACACCACTACAATACCTTCACACTACACCCTACTCACCCACCATAACCACACCTTCCTCACCAACCACTACCACACCTCCCTCACCAACCACTACCACACCTCCCTCACCCACCACAACCACACTTCCTCACCCACCACAACCACACCTTCCTCACCAACCACTACAACACCTTCCTCACCACCACTCCACACCTTCCTCACCAACCACTACCACACCTCCCTCACCAACCACTACCACACCTTCCTCACCCACCACTACCACACCTTCCTCACCAACCACTACCACACCTTCCTCACCAACCACTACCACACCTTCCTCACCAACCACTACCACACCTTCCTCACCACCACTACCACACCTCCCTCACCAACCACTACACACATTCTTCACCCACCACTACCACACCTTCCTCACCAACCACTACCACACCTTCCTCACCCACCACTACCACACCTCCCTCACCAACCACTACCACACCTCCCTCACCCACCACTACAACACGTTCCTCACCACCACTACAACATCTTCCTCACCAACCACTAAAACATCTTCCTCACCCACCACTACCACACCTCCCTCACCCACCACTACCACACCTTCCTCACCCACCACTCCCACACCTTCCTCACCAACCATTAAAACATCTTCCTCACCCACCACTACCACACCTCCCTCACCCACCACTACAACACCTTCCTCGCCCACCATTCCCACACTTTCCTCACCAACCACTACCACACCTCCCTCACTAACCACTACAACACCTTCCTCACCCACCACTACCACACCTTCCTCACCAACCACTACCACACCTACCTCACCAACCACTACAACACCTGCCTCACCCACCTCTACCACACCTTCCTCACCAACCACTACCACACCTTCCTCACCCACCACTACCACACCTTCCTCACCATCCACTACCACACCTTCCTCACCCACCACTACCACACCTTCCTCACCCACCACTACCACACCTCCCTCACCACCACTACAACACCTTCCTCACTAACCACTACCACACCTCCCTCACCAACCACTACCACACCTCCCTCACCAACCACTACAACACCTTCCTCACCTACCACTACCACACCTTCCTCACCAACCACTACCACACCTTCCTCACCAACCACTACCACACCTTCCTCACCCACCACTACCACACCTCCCTCACCCACCACTACCACACCTCCCTCACCACCACTACACATCTTCCTCACCAACCACTACAACATCTTCCTCACCCACCACTACCACACCTCCCTCACCCACCACTACCACACCTTCCTCACCCACCACTCCCACACCTTCCTCACCAACCACTACCACACCTCCCTCACCAACCACTACAACACCTTCCTCACACACCACTACCACACCTCCCTCACCAACCATTACAACACCTTCCTCACTAACAACTACCACACCTCCCTCACCAACCACTACCACACCTCCCTCACCAACCACTACAACACCTTCCTCACCCACCACTACCACACCTTCCTCACCAAACACTACAACACCTTCCTCACCAACCACTACAACACCTGCCTCACCCACCACTACCACACCTCCCTCACCAACCACTACCACACCTTCCTCACCAACCACTACCACACCTTCCTCACCCACCACTACCACACCTCCCTCACCAACCACTACAACAACTTCCTCACCTACCACTACCACACCTCCCTCACCAACCACTACCACACCTCCCTCACCAACCACTACCACACCTTCCTCACCAACCATTACAACACCTTCCTTACCCACCACTACCACACCTTCCTCACCCACCACTACCACACCTACCTCACCCACCACTACCACACCTTCCTCACCAACCACTACAACACCTTCCTCACCCACCACTACCACACCTCCCTCACCCACCACTACCACACCTTCCTCACCAACCACTACCACACCTCCCTCACCCACCACTACAACACCTTCCGCACACACCACTACCACACCTTCCTCACCCACCACTACCACACCTCCCTCACCTACCACTACTACACCTTCCTCACCAACCACTACAACACCTTCCTCACCAACCACTACCACACCTCCCTCACCAACCACTACAACACCTTCCTCACCCACCACTACCACACCTTCCTCACCAACCACTACCACACCTCCCTCACCACCACTACCACACATTCCTCACCCACCACTACCACACCTCCCTCACCAACCACTACACACCTCCTCTCCAACCACTACCACACCTCCCTCACCAACCACTACCACACCTTCCTCACCAACCACTACCACACCTTCCTCACCCACCACTACCACACCTTCCTCACCCACCACTACCACACCTCCCTCACCAACCACTACAACACCTTCCTCACCAACCACTACCACACCTCCCTCACCAACCACTACAACACCTTCCTCACCCACCACTACCGCACCTCCCTCACCCACCACTACCACACCTTCCTCACCAACCGCTACTACACCTTCCTCACCCACCACAACCACACCACTACAATACCTTCCTACACTACTACACTTTACTCACCCACCACAACCACACCTTCCTCACCAACCACTACCACACCTCCCTCACCAACCACTACCACACCTCCCTCACCCACCACAACCACACATTCTTCACCCACCACAACCACACCTTCCTCACCAACCACTACAACACCTTCCTCACCAACCACTGCCACACCTTCCTCACCAACCACTACCACACCTCCCTCACCAACCACTAACACACCTTCCTCACCCACCACTACCACACCTTCCTCACCAACCACTACCACACCTTCCTCACCAACCACTACCACACCTTCCTCACCAACCACTACCACGCCTCCCTCTCGAACCACTACAACACCTTTCTCACCCACCACTACCACACCTTCCTCACCAACCACTACCACACCTTCCTCACCCACCACTACCACACATCCCTCACCAACCACTACCACTCCTCCCTCACCCACCACTAAAACACGTTCCTCACCAACCACTACCACACCTTCCTCACCCACCACTACCCCACCTCCCTCACCAACCACTACCACACCTCCCTCACCCACCACTACCACACCTTCTTCACCAACCACTCCCAAACCTCCCTAACCCACCACTACAACACCTCCCTCACCAACCACTACAACACCTTTCTCACCCACCACTACCACACCTTCCTCACCCACCACGACCACCCTTCCTTAACCCACCACTACCTTACCTCCGTCACCCACCACTACAACACCTCCCCCACCAACCACTACAACACCTTCCTCACCAACCACTACCACACCTCCCTCACCCACCACTAACACACCTCCCTTCCTACCACTACCACACCTCCATCACCAACCACTACCACACCTCCCTCATCCACCACTACCACACCGTCCTCACCAACCACTACCACACCTCCCTAACCCACCACTACAACACTTCCCTAACCCACCACTACCACACCTCCCTCACCCACCACTACCACACCTTCTTCACCCACCTCTACAACACCTTCCTCACCAACCACTACCACACCTTCCTCACCCACCACTACCACACCACCCTCACCAATCACTACCACACCTCCCTCACCAACCACTAACACACCTTCCTCACCCACCACAACCACACCTTCCTCACCAACCACTACCACACCTTCCTCACCAACCACTACCACACCTTCCTCACACACCACTACCACACCTCCCTCACCAACCACTACAACACCTTCCTCACTAACCACTACCACACCTCCCTCACCAACCACTACCACACCTCCCTCACCAACCACTACCACACCTTCCTCACCACCACTACCACATCTTCCTCACCCACCACTACACACCTTCCTCACCACCACTACAACACCTGCCTCACCCACCACTACCACACCTCCCTCACCAACCACTACCACACCTTCCTCACCAACCACTACCACACCTTCCTCACCCAACACTACCACACCTCCCTCACCAACCACTACAACAACTTCCTCACCTACCACTACCACACCTCCCTCACCAACCACTACCACACCTCCCTCACCAACCACTAGCACACCTTCCTCACCAACCATTACAACACCTTCCTTACCCACCACTACCACACCTTCCTCACCCACCACTACCGCACCTCCCTCACCCACCACAACCACACCTTCCTCACCAACCGCTACTACACCTTCCTCACCCACCACAACCACACCACTACAATACCTTCCTACACTACTACACCTTACTCACCCACCATAACCACACCTTCCTCACCAACCACTACCACACCTCCCTCACCAACCACTACCACACCTCCCTCACCCACCACAACCACACATTCCTCACCCACCACAACCACACCTTCCTCACCAACCACTACAACACCTTCCTCACCAACCGCGCCACACCTTCCTCACCAACCACTACCACACCTCCCTCACCAACCACTACCACACCTTCCTCACCCACCACAACCACACCTTCCTCACCAACCACTACCACACCTTCCTCACCAACCACTACCACACCTTCCTCACCAACCACTACCACACCTTCCTCACCAACCACTACCACACCTCCCTCTCGAACCACTACAACACCTTTCTCACCCACCACTACCACACCTTCCTCACCAACCACTACCACACCTTCCTCACCCACCACTACCACACCACCCTCACCAACCACTACCACACCTCCCTCACCCACCACTACAACACGTTCCTCACCACCACTACAACATCTTCCTCACCAACCACTACCACACCTTCCTCACCAATCACTACCACACCTCCCTCACCAACCACTACCACACCTTCCTCACCCACCACTACCACACCTCCCTCACCAACCACTACCACACCTCCCTCACCCACCACTACCACACCTTCCTCACCAACCACTACCACACCTCCCTCACCCACCACTACAACACCTCCCTCACCAACCACTACAACACCTTCCTCACCCACCACTACCACACCTTCCTCACCCACCACTACCACACCTCCTTCACCCACCACTACCTACCTCCGTCACCCACCACTACAACACCTCCCCCACCAACCACTACAACACCTTCCTCACCAACCACTACCACACCTCCCTCACCCACCACTAACACACCTCCCTATCCTACCACTACCACACCTCCATCACCAACCACTACCACACCTCCCTCATCCACCACTACCACACCGTCCTCACCAACCACTACCACACCTCCCTAACCCACCACTACAACACCTCCCTCACCCACCACTACCACACCTCCCTCACCCACCACTACCACACCTTCCTCACCCACCTCTACAACACCTTCCTCACCAACCACTACCACACCTTCCTCACCAACCACTACCACACCTTCCTCACCCACCACTACCACACCTCCCTCACCCACCACTACCACACCTTCCTCACCCTCCACTCCCACACCTTCCTCACCAACCACTACAACACCTGCCTCACCCACCACTACCACACCTTCCTCACCAACCACTACCACACCTTCCTCACCCACCACTACCACACCTTCCTCACCAACCACTACCACACCTTCCTCACCCACCACTACCACACGTTCCTCACCCACCACTACCACACCTCCCTCACCAACCACTACAACACCTTCCTCACTAACCACTACCACACCTCCCTCACCAACCACTAACACACCTCCCTCACCCACCACTACCACACCTCACTCACCAACCACTACAACACCTTCCTCACCAACCACTACCACACCTCCCTCACCAACCACTACCACACCTCCCTCACCAACCACTACAACACCTTCCTCACCCACCACTACCACACCTCCTCACCAACCACTACAACACCTCCCTCACCAACCACTACCACACCTTCCTCACCCACCACTACCACACCTCCCTCACCAACCACTACAACACCTTCCTCACCCACCACTACCACACCTACCTCACCAACCACTACAACACCTACCTCACCAACCACTACCACACCTCCTCACCAACCACTACAACACCTCCCTCACCAACCACTACAACACCTTCCTCACCCACCACTACCACACCATCCTCACCAACCACTACAACACCTCCCTCACCAACCACTACCACACCTTCCTCACCCACCACTACCACACCTTCCTCACCAACCACTACCACACCTTCCTCACCAACCACTACCACACCTTCCTCACCCACCACTACCACACCTCCCTCACCCACCACTACAACACCCTCCTCACCAACCACTACCACACCTTCCTCACCAACCACTACAACACCTTCCTCACCCACCACTACCACACCTCCCTCACCCACCACTACCACACCTTCCTCACCCACCACTACCACACCTTCCTCACCAACCACTACCACACCTCTCTCACCAACCACTACAACACCTTCCTCACCTACCACACCTCCCTCACCCACCACAACCACACATTCCTCACCCACCACTACCACACCTTCCTCACCAACCACTACAACACCTTCCTCACCAACCACTACCACACCTTCCTCACCAACCACTACCACACCTCCCTCACCAACCACTACACACCTTCCTCACCCACCACTACCACACCTTCCTCACCAACCACTACCACACCTTCCTCACCAACCACTACCACACCTTCCTCACCAACCACTACCACACCTTCCTCACCAACCACTACCACACCTTCCTCACCAACCACTACCACACCTTCCTCACCAACCACTACCACACCTTCCTCACCAACCACTACCACACCTTCCTCACCAACCACTACCACACCTTCCTCACCCACCACTACCACACCTTCCTCACCAACCACTACCACACCTTCCTCACCAACCACTACCACACCTTCCTCACCCACCACTACCACACCTTCCTCACCCACCACTACCACACCTCCCTCACCAACCACTACAACACCTTCCTCACCAACCACTACCACACCTCCCTCACCAACCACTACCACACCTCCCTCACCCACCACTACCACACCTTCCTCACCAACCACTACCACACCTTCCTCACCAACCACTACCACACCTCCCTCACCAACCACTACCACACCTCCCTCACCAACCACTACCACACCTTCCTCACCAACCACTACCACACCTTCCTCACCCACCACTACCACACCTTCCTCACCAACCACTACCACACCTCTCTCACCAACCACTACCACACCTTCCTCACCACCACACCTCCCTCACCACCACAACCACACTTCCTCACCCACCACTACCACACCTTCCTCACCAACCACTACAACACCTTCCACACCAACCACTGCCACACCTTCCTCACCAACCACTACCACACCTCCCTCACCAACCACTACCACACCTTCCTCACCCACCACTACCACACCTTCCTCACCAACCACTACCATTCCTTCCTCACCAACCACTACCACACCTTCCTCACCAACCACTACCACACCTTCCTCACCAACCACTACCACACCTTCCTCACCAACCACTACCACACCTTCCTCACCACCACTACCACACCTTCCTCACCAACCACTACCACACCTTCCTCACCACCACTACCACACCTCCCTCACCAACCACTACAACACCTTCCTCACCCACCACTACCACACCTTCCTCACCAACCACTACCACACCTTCCTCACCACCACTACACACCTCCCTCACCAACCACTACAACACCTTCCTCACCCACCACTACCACACCTCCCTCACCAACCACTACCACACCTCCCTCACCCACCACTACCACACCTTCCTCACCAACCACTACCACACCTTCCTCACCGACCACTACCACACCTTCCTCACCAACCACTTCCACACCTACCTCACCCACCACTACAACACCTTCCTCACCAACCACTACCACACCTTCCTCACCCACCACTACCACACCTCCCTCACCACCACAACCACACCTTCCTCACCCACCACTACCACACCTCCCTCACCAACCACTACCACACCTCCCTCACCCACCACTACCACACCTTCCTCACCCACCACTACCACACCTTCCTCACCCACCACTACCACACCTTCCTCACCCACCACTACCACACCTCCCTCACCCACCACTACCACACCTCCCTCACCACCACTACACACCTTCCTCACCACCACTACCACACCTCCCTCACCAACCACTACCACACCTCCCTCACCAACCACAACGACACCTCCTCACCAACCACTACCACACCTCCCTCACCCACCACTACCACACCTCCCTCACCACCACTACAACACCTTCCTCACCCACCACTACCACACCTACCTCACCCACCACTACCACACCTCCCTCACCACCACTACCACACCTCCTCACCAACCACTACCACACCTCCCTCACCCACCACTACCACACCTTCCTCACCCACCACTACCACACCTTCCTCACCAACCACTACAACACCTCCCTCACCCACCACTACCACACCTCCCTCACCAACCACTACCACACCTCCCTCACCCACCACTACCACACCTTCCTCACCACCACTACCACACCTTCCTCACCAACCACTACAACACCTCCCTCACCAACCACTACACCACCTTCCTCACCAACCACTACCACACCTTCCTCACCCACCACTACAACACCTTCCTCACCCACCACTACCACACCTCCCTAACCACCACTACCACACCTCCTCACCCACCACTACCACACCTCCCACCACCACTACCACACCTCCTCACCAACCACTACCACACCTTCCTCACCTACCACTACCACACCTTCCTCACCCACCACTACCACACCTTCCTCACCCACCACTACCACACCTCCCTCACCAACCACTACAACACCTTCCTCACCCACCACTACAACACCTTCCTCACCCACCACTACCACACCTCCTCACCACCACTACCACACCTCCTCACCACCACTACAACACCTCCCACACCCACCACTACAACACCTTCCTCACCCACCACTACCACACCTCCCTCACCCACCACTACCACACCTCCATCACCAACCACTACCACACCTCCCTCACCCACCACTACCACACCTCCCTCACCCACCACTACAACACCTTCCTCACCAACCACTACCACAACTTCCTCACCAACCACTACAACACCTTCCTCACCAACCACTACCACACCTACCTCATCCACCACTACCACACCTCCTCACCAACCACTACCACACCTCCCTCACCCACCACTACCACACCTCCCTCACCCACCACTACCACACCTTCCTCACCCACCACTACAACACCTTCCTCACCAACCACTACCACACCTTCCTCACCAACCACTACCACACCTTCCTCACCCACCACTACCACACCTCCCTCACCCACCACTACCACACCTCCCTCACCCACCACTACAACACCTTCCTCACCAACCACTACCACACCTTCCTCACCAACCACTACAACAACTTCCTCACCCACCACTACCACACCTCCCTCACCCACCACTACCACACCTTCCTCACCCACCACTACCACACCTTCCTCACCAACCACTACCACACTCCCTCACAACCACTACAACACCTTCCTCACCCACCACTACCACACCTTCCTCACCAACCACTACCACACCTCCCTCACCAACCACTACAACACCTTCCTCACCTACCACTACCACACCTTCCTCACCAACCACTACCACACCTTCCTCACCCACCACTACCACACCTTCCTCACCAACCACTACCACACCTTCCTCACCCACCACTACCACACCTCCCCACCCACCACTACCACACCTCCCTCACCAACCACTACAACACCTTCCTCACCAACCACTACCACACCTCCCTCACCAACCACTACCACACCTCCCTCACCACCACTACAACACCTTCCTCACCAACCACTACCACACCTACCTCACCAACCACTACCACACCTTCCTCACCAACCACTACCACACCTTCCTCACCCACCACTACCACACCTCCCTCACCGACTACTACCACACCTCCCTCACCACCACTACAACACCTTCCTCACCAACCACTACACACCTTCCTCACCCACCACTACCACACCTCCCCCACCAACCACTACAACACCTTCCTCACCCACCACTACCACACCTTCCTCACCAACCACTACCACACCTTCCTCACCACCACTACAACACCTTCCTCACCCACCACTACCACACCTTCCTCACCACCACTACAACACCTTCCTCACCCACCACTACCACACCTCCCTCCACCACACACACCTCACCACCACTACACACCTCCCACCCACCACTACAACACCTTCCTCACCACCACTACAACACCTTCCTCACCACCACTACCACACCTTCCTCACCCACCACTACCACACCTCCCTCACCCACCACTACCACACCTCCCCCACCAACCACTACAACACCTTCCTCACCCACCACTACAACACCTTCCTCACCCACCACTACCACACCTCCCTCACCTACCACTACCACACCTCCTCACCAACCACTACCACACCTCCCTCACCCACCACTACAACACCTTCCTCACCCACCACTACCACACCTCCCTAACCCACCACTACCACAACTACCTCACCAACCACTACCACACCTCCCTCACCCACCACTACAACACCTCCCTCACCCACCACTACAACACCTTCCTCACCAACCACTACCACACCTTCCTCACCAACCACTACAACACCTTCCTCACCAACCACTACCACACCTCCCTCACCACCACTACCACACCTCCTTCACCAACCACTACACACTTCCTCACCAACCACTAAAATATCTTCCTCACCCACCACTACCACACCTCCCTCACCCACCACTACCACACCTTCCTCACCCACCACTACCACACCTTCCTCACCAACCACTACCACACCTTCCTCACCAACCACTACAACACCTTCCTCACCCACCACTACCACACCTCCCTCACCACCACTACAACACCTTCCTCACCAACCACTACCACACCTCCCTCACCAACCACTACCACACCTCCCTCACCAACCACTACAACACCTTCCTCACCCACCACTACCACACCTTCCTCACCAACCACTACAACACCTTCCTCACCAACCACTACAACACCTGCCTCACCCACCACTACCACACCTCCCTCACCAACCACTACCACACCTTCCTCACCAACCACTACCACACCTTCCTCACCCACCACTACCACACCTCCCTCACCAACCACTACAACACCTTCCTCACCAACCACTACCACACCTCCCTCACCAACCACTACAACACCTTCCTCACCAACCACTACCACACCTCCCTCACCAACCACTACCACACCTCCCTCACCAACCACTACCACACCTTCCTCACCAACCACTACAACACCTTCCTCACCCACCACTACCACACCTTCCTCACCCACCACTACCACACCTTCCTCACCAACCACTACCACACCTTCCTCACCAACCACTACAACACCTTCCTCACCCACCACTACCACACCTCCCTCACCAACCACTACCACACCTTCCTCACCAACCACTACCACACCTCCCTCACCCACCACTACAACACCTTCCTCACCCACCACTACAACACCTTCCTCACCACCACTACCACACCTTCCTCACCAACCACTACCACACCTTCCTCACCCACCACTACCACACCTCCCTCACCTACCACTACAACACCTCCCTCACCAACCACTACAACACCTCCCTCACCAACCACTACCACACCTTCCTCACCAACCACTACCACACCTCCCTCACCCACCACTACAACACCTTCCTCACCACCACTACAACATCTTCCTCACCAACCACTACCACACCTTCCTCACCCACCACTACCACACCTCCCTCACCACCACTACAACACCTTCCTCACCAACCACTACAACACCTTCCTCACCCACCACTACCACACCTTCCTCACCAACCACTACCACACCTCCCTCACCACCCACTACCACACCTTCCTCACCCACCACTACCACACCTTCCTCACCAACCACTACAACACCTTCCTCACCCACCACTACCACACCTCCCTCACCCACCACTACAACACCTTCCTCACCCACCACTACCACACCTTCCTCACCACCACTACCACACCTTCCTCACCAACCACTACAACACCTTCCTCACCCACCACTACCACACCTTCCTCACCCACCACTACCACACCTCCCTCACCCACCACTACCACACCTTCCTCACCCACCACTACCACACCTTCCTCACCAACCACTACCACACCTTCCTCACCAACCACTACAACACCTTCCTCACCCACCACTACCACACCTCCCTCACCAACCACTACCACACCTTCCTCACAACCACTACCACACCTCCTCACCAACCACTACCACACCTCCCTCACCCACCACTACAACACCTTCCTCACCCACCACTACCACACCTTCCTCACCCACCACTACCACACCTCCTCACCCACCACTACCACACCTCCCTCACCAACCACTACAACACCTTCCTCACCCACCACTACCACACCTTCCTCACCAACCACTACAACACCTTCCTCACCAACCACTACCACACCTGCCTCACCCACCACTACCACACCTCCCTCACCAACCACTACCACACCTTCCTCACCAACCACTACCACACCTCCCTCACCCACCACTACCACACCTCCCTCACCAACCACTACAACACCTTCCTCACCAACCACTACCACACCTCCCTCACCAACCACTACCACACCTCCCTCACCAACCACTACCACACCTTCCTCACCCACCACTACCACACCTTCCTCACCCACCACTACCACACCTTCCTCACCAACCACTACCACACCTTCCTCACCCACCACTACCACACCTCCCTCACCCACCACTACCACACCTTCCTCACCAACCACTACCACACCTCCCTCACCCACCACTACAACACCTCCCTCACCTACCACTACCACACCTCCCTCACCAACCACTACAACACCTCCCTCACCAACCACTACCACACCTTCCTCACCAACCACTACCACACCTCCCTCACCCACCACTACAACACCTTCCTTACCCACCACTACAACACCTTCCTCACCAACCACTACCACACCTTCCTCACCCACCACTACCACACCTCCCTCACCTACCACTACCACACCTTCCTCACCAACCACTACAACACCTTCCTCACCAACCACTACCACACCTCCCTCACCAACCACTACCACACCTTCCTCACCCACCACTACCACACCTTCCTCACCAACCACTACCACACCTCCCTCACCACCCACTACAACACCTTCCTCACCCACCACTACCACACCTTCCTCACCCACCACTACCACACCTCCCTCACCTACCACTACCACACCTCCATCACCAACCACTACCACACCTCCCAAACCCACCACTACAACACCTTCCTCACCAACCACTACCACACCTCCCTCACCCACCACTACAACACCTTCCTCACCCACCACTACAACACCTTCCTCACCAACCACTACCACACCTTCCTCACCCACCACTACACCACCTCCCTCACCTACCACTACCACACCTCCATCACCAACCACTACCACACCTCCCAAACCCACCACAAAAACACCTTCCTCACCCACCACTACCACACCTCCCTAACCTACCACTACCACACCTCCATCACCAACCACTACCACACCTCCCTAACCCACCACTACAACACCTCCCTCACCCACCACTACAACACCTTCCTCACCAACCACTACCACAACTTCCTCACCCACCACTACACCACCTACCCACCAACCACTACCACACCTTCCTCACCAACCACTACAACACCTTCCTCACCAACCACTACCACACCTCCCTCAAACACCACTACCACACCTCCTTCACCAACCACTGCCACACCTCCCTCACCCACCACTACCACACCTCCCTCACCCACCACTACCACACCTTCTTCACCCACCACTACAACACCTTCCTCACCAACCACTACCACACCTTCCTCACCAACCACTACCACACCTTCCTCACCCACCACTACCACACCTCCCTCACCCACCACTACAACACCTTCCTCACCAACCACTACCACACCTTCCTCACCAACCACTACAACATCTTCCTCACCCACCACTACCACACCTCCCTCACCCACCACTACCACACCTTCCTCACCCACCACTACCACACCTTCCTCACCAACCACTACCACACCTCCCTCACCAACCACTACAACACCTTCCTCACCCACCACTACCACACCTTCCTCACCACCACTACCACACCTCCCTCACCAACCACTACAACACCTCCTCACCACCCTACCACACCTTCCTCACCAACCACTACCACACCTTCCTCACCCACCACTACCACACCTTCCTCACCAACCACTACCACACCTTCCTCACCCACCACTACCACACCTTCCTCACCCACCACTACCACACCTCCCTCACCAACCACTACAACACCTTCCTCACCAACCACTACCACACCTCCCTCACCACCACTACCACATCTTCCTCACCACCACTACCACACCTTCCTCACCAACCACTACCACACCTTCCTCACCAACCACTACCACACCTTCCTCACCAACCACTACCACACCTTCCTCACCAACCACTACCACACCTCCCTCACCACCACTACCACACCTTCCTCACCACCACTACCACACCTTCCTCACCAACCACTACAACACCTTCCTCACCCACCACTACCACACCTCCCTCACCAACCACTACCACACCTTCCTCACCCACCACTACCACACCTTCCTCACCAACCACTACCACACCTCCCTCACCCACCACTACCACACCTTCCTCACCACCACTACCACACCTCCCTCACCAACCACTACCACACCTTCCTCACCCACCACTACCCCACCTCCCACACCACCACTACAACACCTTCCTCACCACCACTACCACACCTTCCTCACCAAACTCTACCACACTTTCCTCACCACCACTACCACACCTTCCTCACCCACCACTACCACACCTCCCTCACCAACCACTACAACACCTTCCTCACCCACCACTACCACACCTTCCTCACCCACCACTACCACACCTCCCTCACTCACCACTACCACACCTCCTCACCAACCACTACCACACCTCCTCACCCACCACTACACACCTTCCTCACCCACCACTACCACACCTTCCTCACCACCACTACCACACCTTCCTCACCCACCACTACCACACCTCCCTCACCAACCACTACCACACCTTCCTCACCCACCACTACCACACCTTCCTCACCAACCACTACCACACCTTCCTCACCCACCACTACCACACCTTCCTCACCACCACTACCACACCTCCTCACCAACCACTACCACACCTCCTCACCCACCACTACCACACCTTCCTCACCACCACTACCACACCTCCCTCACCAACCACTACCACACCTCCTCACCACCACTACCACACCTCCCTCACCCACCACTACCACACCTTCCTCACCCACCACTACCACACATCCATCACCAACCACTACCACACCTCCCTCACCCACCACTACCACACCTCCCTCACCAACCACTACCACACCTTCCTCACCAACCACTACAACACCTTCCTCACCCACCACTACCACACCTTCCTCACCAACCACTACCACACCTCCTCACCACCACTACCACACCTTCCTCACCCACCACTACCACACCTCCTCACCACCACTACCACACCTTCCTCACCCACCACTACCACACCTCCCTCACCAACCACTACCACACCTTCCTCACCACCACTACCACACCTTCCTCACCAACCACTACCACACCTTCCTCACCCACCACTACCACACCTTCCTCACCCACCACTACCACACCTCCCTCACCCACCACTACCACACCTTCCTCACCCACCACTACCACACCTTCCTCACCAACCACTACCACACCTTCCTCACCAACCACTACCACACCTTCCTCACCCACCACTACCACACCTCCCTCACCACCACTACCACACCTCCCTCACCCACCACTACCACACCTTCCTCACCAACCACTACCACACCTTCCTCACCAACCACTACCACACCTTCCTCACCCACCACTACCACACCTTCCTCACCCACCACTACCACACCTTCCTCACCAACCACTACCACACCTTCCTCACCAACCACTACCACACCTTCCTCACCCACCACTACCACACCTTCCTCACCAACCACTACCACACCTACCTCACCAACCACTACCACACCTTCCTCACCCACCACTACCACACCTTCCTCACCAACCACTACCACACCTTCCTCACCCACCACTACCACACCTCCCTCACCAACCACTACCACACCTTCCTCACCCACCACTACCACACCTTCCTCACCCACCACTACCACACCTCCCTCACCAACCACTACCACACCTTCCTCACCCACCACTACCACACCTCCCTCACCCACCACTACCACACCTTCCTCACCAACCACTACAACACCTCCTCACCACCACTACCACACCTTCCTCACCAACCACTACCACACCTTCCTCACCCACCACTACCACACCTCCCTCACCCACCACTACCACACCTTCCTCACCCACCACTACCACACCTTCCTCACCAACCACTACCACACCTTCCTCACCAACCACTACAACACCTTCCTCACCCACCACTACCACACCTCCCTCACCAACCACTACCACACCTTCCTCACCAACCACTACCACACCTTCCTCACCAACCACTACCACACCTCCCTCACCAACCACTACCACACCTTCCTCACCCACCACTACCACACCTTCCTCACCACCACTACCACACCTCCCTCACCAACCACTACCACACCTTCCTCACCAACCACTACCACACCTCCCTCACCAACCACTACCACACCTCCCTCACCAACCACTACAACACCTTCCTCACCTACCACTACCACACCTTCCTCACCCACCACTACCACACCTACCTCACCAACCACTACCACACCTCCTCACCCACCACTACCACACCTCCCTCACCCACCACTACCACACCTTCCTCACCCACCACTACAACACCTCCTCACCCACCACTACAACACCTTCCTCACCCACCACTACCACACCTTCCTCACCCACCACTACCACACCTTCCTCACCCACCACTACCACACCTCCCTCACCCACCACTACCACACCTCCCTCACCAACCACTACCACACCTACCTCACCAACCACTACCACACCTTCCTCACCTACCACTACCACACCTTCCTCACCAACCACTACCACACCTTCCTCACCAACCACTACCACACCTTCCTCACCCACCACTTCGACACCTCCCTCTACCACCACTACCACACCTCCCTCACCCACCACTACAACCTCCCTCACCTACCACTACCACACCTCCCTCACCAACCACTACAACACCTCCCTCACCAACCACTACCACACCTTCCTCACCAACCACTACCACACCTCCCTCACCCACCACTACAACACCTTCCTTACCCACCACTACAACACCTTCCTCACCAACCACTACCACACCTTCCACACCCACCACTACCACACCTCCCTCACCTACCACTACTACACCTTCCTCACCAACCACTACAACACCTTCCTCACCAACCACTACCACACCTCCCTCACCAACCACTACAACACCTTCTTTACCCACCACTACCACACCTTCCTCACCAACCACTACCACACCTCCCTCACCACCCACTACCACACCTTCCTCACCCACCACTACCACACCTTCCTCACCAACCATTACCACACCTTCCTCTCCCACCACTACCACACCTCCCTCACCCACCACTACAACACCTTCCTCACCCACCACTAACACACTTCCCTCACCCACCACTACCACACCTCCCCCACCAACCACTACAACACCTTCCTCACCCACCACACCTCCCCCACCAACCACTACAACACCTTCCTCACCCACCACTACAATACCTTCCTCACCCACCACTACCACACCTCCCTAACCTACCACTACCACACCTCCATCACCAACCACTACCACACCTCCCAAACCCACCACAAAAACACCTTCCTCACCCACCACTACCACACCTCCCTAACCTACCACTACCACACCTCCATCACCAACCACTACCACACCTCCCAAACCCACCACTACAACACCTTCCTCACCCACCACTACAATACCTTCCTCACCATCCACAACCACAACTTCCTCACCCACCACTACACCATCTCCCTAGCCTACCACTACCACAACCTCCATCACCAACCACTACCACACCTCCCAAACCCACCACAACAACATCTTCCTCACCCACCAGTACCACACCTCCCTAACCTACCACTACCACACCTCCATCACCAACCACTACCACACCTCCCTAACCCACCACTTCAACACCTCCCTCACCCACCACTACAACACCTTCCTCACCAACCACTACCACAACTTCCTCACCCACCACTACACCACCTAACTCACCAACGACTACCACACCTTCCTCACCAACCACTACAACACCTTCCTCACCAACCACTACCACACCTCCCTCAAACACCACTACCACACCTCCTTCACCAACCACTGCCACACCTCCCTCACCCACCACTACCACACCTCCCTCACCCACCACTACCACACCTTCTTACCCCACCTCTACAACACCTTCCTCACCAACCACTACCACACCTTCCTCACCCACCACTACCACACCTCCCTCACCTACCACTACCACACCTCCCTCACCCACCACTACAACACCTTCCTCAACAACTACTACCACACCTTCCTCACCAACCATTAAAACATCTTCCTCACCCACCACTACCACACCTCCCTCACCCACCACTACAACACCTTCCTCACCCACCATTCCCACACTTTCCTCACCAACCACTACCACACCTCCCTCACTAACCACTACAACACCTTCCTCACCCACCACTACCACACCTTCATCACCAACCACTACCACACCTCCCTCACCAACCACTACAACACCTGCCTCACCCACCTCTACCACACCTTCCTCACCAACCACTACCACACCTTCCTCACCCACCACTACCACACCTTCCTCACCAACCACTACCACACCTTCCTCACCCACCACTACCACACCTTCCTCACCCACCACTACCACACCTCCCTCACCAACCACTACAACACCTTCCTCACTAACCACTACCACACCTCCCTCACCAACCACTACCACACCTCCCTCACCAACCACTACAACACCTTCCTCACCTACCACTACCACACCTTCCTCACCAACCACTACCACATCTTCCTCACCAACCACTACCACACCTTCCTCACCCACCACTACGACACCTCCCTCTCCCACCACTACCACACCTCCCTCACCACCACTACAACATCTTCCTCACCAACCACTAAAACATCTTCCTCACCCACCACTACCACACCTCCCTCACCCACCACTACCACACCTTCCTCACCCACCACTCCCACACCTTCCTCACCAACCACTACCACACCTCCCTCACCAACCACTACAACACCTTCCTCACACACCACTACCACACCTCCCTCACCAACCACTACAACACCTTCCTCACTAACCACTACCACACCTCCCTCACCAACCACTACCACACCTCCCTCACCAACCACTACAACACCTTCCTCACCCACCACTACCACACCTTCCTCACCAACCACTACAACACCTTCCTCACCAACCACTACAACACCTGCCTCACCCACCACTACCACACCTCCCTCACCAACCACTACCACACCTTCCTCACCAACCACTACCACACCTTCCTCACCCACCACTACCACACCTCCCTCACCAACCACTACAACAACTTCCTCACCTACCACTACCACACCTCCCTCACCAACCACTACCACACCTCCCTCACCAACCACTACCACACCTTCCTCACCAACCATTACAACACCTTCCTTACCCACCACTACCACACCTTCCTCACCCACCACTACCACACCTACCTTACCCACCACTACCACACCTTCCTCACCAACCACTACAACACCTTCCTCACCAACCACTACCACACCTTCCTCACCAACCACTACCACACCTTCCTCACCCACCACTACCACACCTCCTCACCCACCACTACCACACCTTCCTCACCAACCACTACCACACCTTCCTCACCAACCACTACCACACCTTCCTCACCAACCACTACCACACCTTCCTCACCCACCACTACCACACCTCCCTCACCAATCACTACAACAACTTCCTCACCTACCACTACCACACCTCCCTCACCAACCACTACCACACCTCCCTCACCAACCACTACCACACCTTCCTCACCAACCACTACCACACCTTCCTCACCCACCACTACCACACCTTCCTCACCCACCACTACCACACCTACCTCACCCACCACTACCACACCTTCCTCACCAACCACTACAACACCTTCCTCACCAACCACTACCACACCTCCCTCATCAACCACTACAACACCTTCATCACCAGCCACTACCACACCTTCCTCACCCACCACTACCACTCCTTCCCCACCCACCACTACCACACCTCCCTCACCTACCACTACAACACCTCCCTCACCAACCACTACAACACCTCCCTCACCAACCACTACCACACCTTCCTCACCAACCACTACCACACCTTCCTCTCCCACCACTACCACACCTCCCTCACCCAACCACTACAACACCTTCCTCACCCACCACTAACACACGTCCCTAACCCAATACTACCACACCTCCCCCACCAACCACTACAACACCTTCCTCACCCACCACACCTCCCCCACCAACCACTACAACACCTTCCTCACCCACCACTACAATACCTTCCTCACCCACCACTACCACACCTCCCTAACCTACCACTACCACACCTCCATCACAACCACTACCACACCTCACAAACCCACCACAAAAACACCTTCCCTCCCCCCCACTACCACACCTCCCTAACCTACCACTACCACACCTCCATCACCAACCACTACCACACATCCCAAACCCACCACTACAACACCTTCCTCACCCACCACTACAATACCTTCCTCACCATCCACAACCACAACTTCCTCACCCACCACTACCACACCTCCCTCACCTACCACTACCACACCTCCTCACCAACCACTACCACACCTCCTCACCACCACACACACCTTCCTCACCACCACTACCACACCTTCCTCACCACCACTACCACACCTCCCTCACCCACCACTACCACACCTCCTCACCACCACTACCACCTCCCACCACCACTACCACACCTCCCTCACCAACCACTACCACACCTCCCTCACCCACCACTACCACACCTCCCTCACCCACCACTACAACACCTTCCTCACCAACCACTACCACACCTTCCTCACCCACCACTACCACACCTACCTCACCAACCACTACCACACCTTCCTCACCAACCACTACCACACCTTCCTCACCAACCACTACCACACCTTCCTCACCCACCACTACCACACCTCCTCACCAACCACTGCCACACCTCCCTCACCCACCACTACCACACCTCCCTCACCCACCACTACCACACCTTCTCACCCACCACTACCACACCTTCCTCACCAACCACTACCACACCTTCCTCACCCACCACTACCACACCTCCCTCACCAACCACTACCACACCTCCCTCACCCACCACTACAACACGTTCCTCACCACCACTACAACACCTTCCTCACCAACCATTAAAACATCTTCCTCACCCACCACTACCACACCTCCCTCACCCACCACTACAACACCTTCCTCACCCACCATTCCCACACCTTCCTCACCAACCACTACCACACCTCCCTCACTAACCACTACAACACCTTCCTCACCCACCACTACCACACCTTCATCACCAACCACTACCACACCTCCCTCACCAACCACTACAACACCTGCCTCACCCACCTCTACCACACCTTCCTCACCAACCACTACCACACCTTCCTCACCCACCACTACCACACCTTCCTCACCACCACTACCACACCTTCCTCACCCACCACTACCACACCTTCCTCACCCACCACTACCACACCTCCCTCACCAACCACTACAACACCTTCCTCACTAACCACTACCACACCTCCCTCACCAACCACTACCACACCTCCCTCACCAACCACTACAACACCTTCCTCACCTACCACTACCACACCTTCCTCACCAACCACTACCACAACTTCCTCACCAACCACTACCACACCTTCCTCACCCACCACTACCACACCTCCTCACCACCACTACACACTTCCTCACACCACTACCACACCTCCTCACCAACCACTACCACACCTCCCTCACCAACCACTACCACACCTCCCTCACCACCACTACAACATCTTCCTCACCAACCACTAAAACATCTTCCTCACCCACCACTACCACACCTCCCTCACCCACCACTACCACACCTTCCTCACCCACCACTCCCACACCTTCCTCACCAACCACTACCACACCTCCCTCACCAACCACTACAACACCTTCCGCACACACCACTACCACACCTCCCTCACCAACCACTACAACACCTTCCTCACTAACCACTACCACACCTCCCTCACCAACCACTACCACACCTCCCTCACCAACCACTACAACACCTTCCTCACCCACCACTACCACACCTTCCTCACCAACCACTACAACACCTTCCTCACCAACCACTACAACACCTGCCTCACCCACCACTACCACACCTCCCTCACCAACCACTACCACACCTTCCTCACCAACCACTACCACACCTTCCTCACCCACCACTACCACACCTCCCTCACCAACCACTACAACAACTTCCTCACCTACCACTACCACACCTCCCTCACCAACCACTACCACACCTCCCTCACCAACCACTACCACACCTTCCTCACCAACCATTACAACACCTTCCTTACCCACCACTACCACACCTTCCTCACCCACCACTACCACACCTACCTTACCCACCACTACCACACCTTCCTCACCAACCACTACAACACCTTCCTCACCCACCACTACCACACCTCCCTCACCCACCACTACCACACCTTCCTCACCAACCACTACCACACCTCCCTCACCCACCACTACAACACCTTCCTACCCACCACTACCACACCTTCCTCACCCACCACTACCACACCTCCCTCACCTACCACTACTACACCTTCCTCACCAACCACTACAACACCTTCCTCACCAACCACTACCACACCTCCCTCACCAACCACTACAACACCTTCCTCACCCACCACTACCACACCTTCCTCACCAACCACTACCACACCTCCCTCACCACCCACTACCACACCTTCCTCACCCACCACTACCACACCTTCCTCACCAACCACTACCACACCTTCCTCACCGACCACTACCACACCTTCCTCACCCACCACTACCACACCTCCCTCACCAACCACTACAACACCTTCCTCTCCAACCACTACCACACCTCCCTCACAAACCACTACCACACCTTCCTCACCAACCACTACCACACCTTCCTCACCCACCACTACCACACCTTCCTCACCCACCACTACCACACCTCCCTCACCAACGACTACAACACCATCCTCACCAACCACTACCACACCTCCCGCACCAACCACTACAACACCTTCATCACCCACCACTACCGCACCTCCCTCACCCACCACTACCACACCTTCCTCACCAACCGCTACTACACCTTCCTCACCCACCACAACCACACCACTACAATACCTTCCTACACTACTACACTTTACTCACCCACCACTACCACACCTTCCTCACCAACCACTACCACACCTCCCTCACCAACCACTACCACACCTCCCTCACCCACCACAACCACACATTCTTCACCCACCACAACCACACCTTCCTCACCAACCACTACAACACCTTCCTCACCAACCACTGCCACACCTTCCTCACCAACCACTACCACACCTCCCTCACCAACCACTAACACACCTTCCTCACCCACCACAACCACACCTTCCTCACCAACCACTACCACACCTTCCTCACCAACCACTACCACACCTTCCTCACCACCACTACCACACCTTCCTCACCAACCACTACCACACCTTCCTCACCCACCACTACCACACCTTCCTCACCAACCACTACCACACCTTCCTCACCCACCACTACCACACCTCCCTCACCAACCACTACCACACCTCCCTCACCCACCACTACCACACCTTCCTCACCACCACTACCACACCTACCTCACCAACCACTACCACACCTTCCTCACCCACCACTACCACACCTCCCTCACCACCACTACCACACCTTCATCACCAACCACTACCACACCTACCTCACCCACCACTACAACACCTCCCTCACCAACCACTACAACACCAAACTCACCCACCACTACCACACCATCCTCACCCACCACGACCACACCTTCCTAACCCACCACTACCTTACCTTCGTCACCAACCACTACAACACCTCCCTCACCAACCACTACAACACCTTCCTCACCAACCACTACCACACCTCCCTCACCCACCACTACCACACCTCCCTCACCAACCACTACCACACCTACCTCACCAACCACTACCACGCCTCCCTCACCACCACTACCACACCGTCCTCACCAACCACTACCACACCTCCCTCACCCACCACTACAACACTTCCCTAACCCACCACTACCACACCTCCCTCACCCACCACTACCACACCTTCTTCACCCACCTCTACAACACCTTCCTCACCAACCACTACCACACCTTCCTCACCCACCACTACCACACCACCCTCACCAATCACTACCACACCTCCCTCACCAACCACTAACACACCTTCCTCACCCACCACAACCACACCTTCCTCACCAACCACTACCACACCTTCCTCACCAACCACTACCACACCTTCCTCACACACCACTACCACACCTCCCTCACCAACCACTACAACACCTTCCTCACTAACCACTACCACACCTCCCTCACCAACCACTACCACACCTCCCTCACCAACCACTACAACACCTTCCTCACCCACCACTACCACACCTTCCTCACCAACCACTACAACACCTTCCTCACCAACCACTACAACACCTGCCTCACCCACCACTACCACACCTCCCTCACCAACCACTACCACACCTTCCTCACCAACCACTACCACACCTTCCTCACCCAACACTACCACACCTCCCTCACCAACCACTACAACAACTTCCTCACCTACCACTACCACACCTCCCTCACCAACCACTACCACACCTCCCTCACCAACCACTAGCACACCTTCCTCACCAACCATTACAACACCTTCCTTACCCACCACTACCACACCTTCCTCACCCACCACTACCGCACCTCCCTCACCCACCACAACCACACCTTCCTCACCAACCGCTACTACACCTTCCTCACCCACCACAACCACACCACTACAATACCTTCCTACACTACTACACCTTACTCACCCACCATAACCACACCTTCCTCACCAACCACTACCACACCTCCCTCACCAACCACTACCACACCTCCCTCACCCACCACAACCACACATTCCTCACCCACCACAACCACACCTTCCTCACCAACCACTACAACACCTTCCTCACCAACCGCGGCCACACCTTCCTCACCAACCACTACCACACCTCCCTCACCAAACACTAACACACCTTCCTCACCCACCACAACCACACCTTCCTCACCAACCACTACCACACCTTCCTCACCAACCACTACCACACCTTCCTCACCAACCACTACCACACCTTCCTCACCAACCACTACCACACCTCCCTCTCGAACCACTACAACACCTTTCTCACCCACCACTACCACACCTTCCTCACCAACCACTACCACACCTTCCTCACCCACCACTACCACACCACCCTCACCAACCACTACCACACCTCCCTCACCCACCACTACAACACGTTCCTCACCAACCACTACCACACCTTCCTCACCCACCACTACCACACCTCCCTCACCAATCACTACCACACCTCCCTCCCCAACCACTACCACACCTTCCTCACCCACCACTACCACACCTCCCTCACCAACCACTACCACACCTCCCTCACCCACCACTACCACACCTTCCTCACCAACCACTACCACACCTCCCTAACCCACCACTACAACACCTCCCTCACCAACCACTACAACACCTTTCTCACCCACCACTACCACACCTTCCTCACCCACCACTACCACCCCTCCTTAACCCACCACTACCTTGCCTCCGTCACCCACCACTACAACACCTCCCCCACCAACCACTACAACACCTTCCTCACCAACCACTACCACACCTCCCTCACCCACCACTAACACACCTCCCTATCCTACCACTACCACACCTCCATCACCAACCACTACCACACCTCCCTCATCCACCACTACCACACCGTCCTCACCAACCACTACCACACCTCCCTAACCCACCACTACAACACCTCCCTAACCCACCACTACCACACCTCCCTCACCCACCACTACCACACCTTCTTCACCCACCTCTACAACACCTTCCTCACCAACCACTACCACACCTTCCTCAACAACCACTACCACACCTTCCTCACCCACCACTACCACACCTCCCTCACCCACCACTACCACACCTTCCTCACCCTCCACTCCCACACCTTCCTCACTAACCACTACAACACCTGCCTCACCCACCACTACCACACCTTCCTCACCAACCACTACCCCACCTTCCTCACCCACAACTACCACACCTTCCTCACCAACTACTACCACACCTTCCTCACCCACCACTACCACACGTTCCTCACCCACCACTACCACACCTCCCTCACCAACCACTACAACACCTTCCTCACTAACCACTACCACACCTCCCTCACCAACCACTAACACACCTCCCTCACCCACCACTACCACACCTCACTCACCAACCACTACAACACCTTCCTCACTAACCACTACCACACCTCCCTCACCAACCACTACCACACCTCCCTCACCAACCACTACAACACCTTCCTCACCCACCACTACCACACCATCCTCACCAACCACTACAACACCTCCCTCACCAACCACTACCACACCTTCCTCACCCACCACTACGACACCTCCCTCACCAACCACTACAACACCTTCCTCACCCACCACTACCACACCATCCTCACCAACCACTACAACACCTCCCTTACCAACCACTACCACACCATCCTCACCAACCACTACAACACCTCCCTCACCAACCACTGCAACACCTTCCTCACCCACCACTACCACACCATCCTCACCAACCACTACAACACCTCCCTCACTAACCACTACCACACCTTCCTCTCCCACCACTTCCACACCTTCCTCACCAACCACTACCACACCTTCCTCACCAACCACTACCACACCTTCCTCACCCACCACTACCACACCTCCCTCACCCACCACTACAACACCCTCCTCACCAACCATTACCACATCTTCCTCACCAACCACTGAAACATCTTCCTCACCCACCACTACCACACCTCCCTCACCCACCACTACCACACCTTCCTCACCCACCACTCCCACACCTTCCTCACCAACCACTACCAAACCTCTCTCACCAACCACTACAACACCTTCCTCACCTACCACACCTCCCTCACCCACCACAACCACACATTCCTCACCCACCACAACCACACCTTCCTCACCAACCACTACAACACCTTCCACACCAACCACTGCCACAACTTCCTCACCAACCACTACCACACCTCCCTCACCAACCACTAACACACCTTCCTCACCCACCACAACCACACCTTCCTCACCAACCACTACCACACCTTCCTCACCAACCACTACCACACCTTCCTCACCAACCACTACCACACCTTCCTCACCAACCACTACCACACCTTCCTCACCAACCACTACCACACCTTCCTCACCAACCACTACCACACCTTCCTCACCAACCACTACCACACCTTCCTCACCAACCACTACCACACCTTCCTCACCCACCACTACCACACCTTCCTCACCAACCACTACCACACCTTCCTCACCAACCACTACCACACCTTCCTCACCCACCACTACCACACCTTCCTCACCCACCACTACCACACCTCCCTCACCAACCACTACAACACCTTCCTCACTAACCACTACCACACCTCCCTCACCAACCACTACCACACCTCCCTCACCCACCACTACCACACCTTCCTCACCAACCACTACAACACCTTCCTCACTAACCACTACCACACCTCCCTCACCAACCACTGCCACACCTCCCTCACCAACCACTACCACACCTTCCTCACCAACCACTACCACACCTTCCTCACCCACCACTCCCACACCTTCCTCACCAACCACTACCAAACCTCTCTCACCAACCACTACAACACCTTCCTCACCTACCACACCTCCCTCACCCACCACAACCACACATTCCTCACCCACCACAACCACACCTTCCTCACCAACCACTACAACACCTTCCACACCAACCACTGCCACACCTTCCTCACCAACCACTTCCACACCTCCCTCACCAACCACTAACACACCTTCCTCACCCACCACAACCACACCTTCCTCACCAACCACTACCATGCCTTCCTCACCAACCACTACCACACCTTCCTCACCAACCAATACCACACCTTCCTCACCAACCACTACCACACCTTCCTCACCAACCACTACCACACCTTTCTCATCCACCACTACCACACCTTCCTCACCAACCACTACCACACCTTCCTCACCAACCACTACCACACCTCCCTCACCAACCACTACAACACCTTTCTCACCCACCACTACCACACCTTCCTCACCAACCACTACCACACCTTCCTCACCAACCACTACAACACCTCCCTCACCAACCACTACAACACCTTTCTCACCCACCACTACCACACCTCCCTCAACAACCACTACAACACCTCCCTCACCCACCACTACCACACCTTCCTCACCAACCACTACCACACCTTCCTCACCCACCACTACCACACCTCCCTCACCAACCACTACCACACCTACCTCACCCACCACTACAACACCTTCCTCACCAACCACTACCACACCTTCCTCACCCACCACTACCACACCTCCCTCACCACCACTACCACACCTCCCTCACCAACCACTACCACACCTCCCTCACCCACCACTACCACACCTTCCTCACCAACCACTACCACACCTCCCTCACCCACCACTACAACACCTCCCTCACCAACCACTACCACACCTTCCTCACCCACCACTACCACACCTTCCTCACCCACCACTACCACACCTCCCTCACCCACCACTACCACACCTACCTCACCCACCACTACCACACCTTCCTCACCAACCACTACCACACCTCCCTCACCCACCACTACCACACCTCCCTCACCAACCACTACAACACCTTCCTCACCAACCACTACCACACCTCCCTCACCCACCACTACAACACCTCCCTCACCAACCACTACCACACCTTCCTCACCCACCACTACCACACCTTCCTCACCCACCACTACCACACCTCCCTCACCCACCACTACCACACCTACCTCACCCACCACTACCACACCTTCCTCACCAACCACTACCACACCTCCCTCACCCACCACTACCACACCTCCCTCACCAACCACTACAACACCTTCCTCACCAACCACTACCACACCTCCTCACCACCACTACCACACCTCCCTCACCAACCACTACAACACCTCCCTCACCACCACTACCACACCTTCCTCACCAACCACTACCACACCTCCCTCACCCACCACTACAACACCTTCCTCACCCACCACTACCACACCTCCCTCACCCACCACTACCACACCTTCCTCACCCACCACTACAACACCTTCCTCACCAACCACTACCACACCTTCCTCACCAACCACTACCACACCTTCCTCACCCACCACTACCACACCTCCCTCACCCACCACTACCACACCTTCCTCACCCACCACTACCACACCTCCCTCACCCACCACTACCACACCTTCCTCACCCACCACTACCACACCTCCCTCACCAACCACTACAACACCTTCCTCACCCACCACTACCACACCTTCCTCACCAACCACTACCACACCTCCCTCACCCACCACTACCACACCTTCCTCACCACCACTACCACACCTTCCTCACCAACCACTACCACACCTTCCTCACCAACCACTACCACACCTTCCTCACCCACCACTACCACACCTCCCTCACCCACCACTACCACACCTTCCTCATCCACCACTACCACACCTTCCTCACCAACCACTACCACACCTCCCTCACCAACCACTACAACACCTTCCTCACCCACCACTACCACACCTTCCTCACCAACCACTACCACACCTCCTCACCAACCACTACAACACCTGCCTCACCCACCACTACCACACCTTCCTCACCAACCACTACCACACCTTCCTCACCCACCACTACCACACCTTCCTCACCAACCACTACCACACCTTCCTCACCCACCACTACCACACCTTCCTCACCCACCACTACCACACCTCCCTCACCAACCACTACAACACCTTCCTCACCAACCACTACCACACCTCCCTCACCAACCACTACCACACCTCCCTCACCAACCACTACAACACCTTCCTCACCCACCACTACCACACCTTCCTCACCAACCACTACCACACCTCCCTCACCAACCACTACAACACCTTCCTCGCCCACCACTACCACACCTTCCTCACCAACCACTACCACACCTCCCTCACCAACCACTACCACACCTCCCTCACCAACCACTACCACACCTTCCTCACCCACCACTACCACACCTTCCTCACCAACCACTACCACACCTTCCTCACCCACCACTACCACACCTCCCTCACCAACCACTACCACACCTCCCTCACCCACCACTACAACACCTTCCTCACCAACCACTACCACACCTTCCTCACCCACCACTACCACACCTCCCTCACCAACCACTACCACACCTCCCTCACCAACCACTACCACACCTTCCTCACCCACCACTACCACACCTCCCTCACCAACCACTACCACACCTCCTCACCACCACTACCACACCTTCCTCACCAACCACTACCACACCTCCCTCACCCACCACTACCACACCTCCCTCACCAACCACTACCACACCTTCCTCACCCACCACTACCACACCTTCCTCACCCACCACTACCACACCTACCTCACCCACCACTACCACACCTACCTCACCACCACTACACACCTCCTCACCACCACTACACACCTCCTCACCAACCACTACCACACCTCCCTCACCCACCACTACCACACCTTCCTCACCCACCACTACCACACCTCCCTCACCCACCACTACCACACCTTCCTCACCCACCACTACCACACCTTCCTCACCAACCACTACAACACCTGCCTCACCCACCACTACCACACCTTCCTCACCAACCACTACCACACCTTCCTCACCCACCACTACCACACCTTCCTCACCAACCACTACCACACCTTCCTCACCCACCACTACCACACCTTCCTCACCCACCACTACCACACCTCCCTCACCAACCACTACAACACCTTCCTCACCAACCACTACCACACCTCCCTCACCAACCACTACCACACCTCCCTCACCCACCACTACCACACCTACCTCACCAACCACTACACACCTTCCTCACTAACCACTACCACACCTCCCTCACCAACCACTACCACACCTCCCTCACCAACCACTACAACACCTTCCTCACCCACCACTACCACACCATCCTCACCAACCACTACCACACCTTCCTCACCAACCACTACAACACCTCCCTCACCAACCACTACCACACCTTCCTCTCCCACCACTACCACACCTTCCTCACCAACCACTACCACACCTTCCTCACCAACCACTACCACACCTTCCTCACCCACCACTACCACACCTCCCTCACCCACCACTACAACACCCTCCTCACCAACCATTACCACATCTTCCTCACCAACCACTAAAACATCTTCCTCACCCACCACTACCACACCTCCCTCACCCACCACTACCACACCTTCCTCACCCACCACTCCCACACCTTCCTCACCAACCACTACCAAACCTCTCTCACCAACCACTACAACACCTTCCTCACCTACCACACCTCCCTCACCCACCACAACCACACATTCCTCACCCACCACAACCACACCTTCCTCACCAACCACTACAACACCTTCCACACCAACCACTGCCACACCTTCCTCACCAACCACTACCACACCTCCCTCACCAACCACTAACACACCTTCCTCACCCACCACAACCACACCTTCCTCACCAACCACTACCATGCCTTCCTCACCAACCACTACCACACCTTCCTCACCAACCACTACCACACCTTCCTCACCAACCACTACCACACCTTCCTCACCAACCACTACCACACCTTCCTCACCCACCACTACCACACCTTCCTCACCAACCACTACCACACCTTCCTCACCAACCACTACCACACCTCCCTCACCCACCACTACAACACCTTCCTCACCAACCACTACCACACCTTCCTCACCAACCACTACAACACCTTCCTCACCCACCACTACCACACCTTCCTCACCAACCACTACCACACCTTCCTCACCAACCACTACCACACCTTCCTCACCCACCACTACAACACCTTCCTCACCAACCACTACAACACCTTCCTCACCAACCACTACAACACCTTTCTCACCCACCACTACCACACCTTCCTCACCAACCACTACCACACCTTCCTCACCAACCACTACAACACCTCCCTCACCAACCACTACAACACCTTTCTCACCCACCACTACCACACCTTCTTCACCCACCACTACCACACCTCCCTCACCAACCACTACCACACCTACCTCACCCACCACTACAACACCTTCCTCACCAACCACTACCACACCTTCCTCACCCACCACTACCACACCTCCCTCACCAACCACTACCACACCTCCCTCACCAACCACTACCACACCTTCCTCACCCACCACTACCACACCTCCCTCACCAACCACTACCACACCTCCCTCACCCACCACTACCACACCTTCCTCACCAACCACTACCACACCTCCCTAACCCACCACTTCAACACCTCCCTCACCAACCACTACAACACCTTTCTCACCCACCACTACCACACCTTCCTCACCCACCACTACTACCCCTCCCTAACCCACCACTACCTTACCTCCGTCACCCACCACTACCACACCTTCCTCACCAACCACTACCACACCTCCCTAACCCACCACTACAACACCTCCCCCACCAACCACTACAACACCTTCCTCACCAACCACTACCACACCTCCCTAACCCACCACTACAACACCTCCCTCACCAACCACTACAACACCTTTCTCACCCACCACTACCACACCTTCCTCACCCACCACTACCACCCCTCCCTAACCCACCACTACCTTGCCTCCGTCACCCACCACTACCACACCTTCCTCACCAACCACTACCACACCTCCCTAACCCACCACTACAACACCTCCCCCACCAACCACTACAACACCTTCCTCACCAACCACTAACACACCTCCCTATCCGACCACTACCACACCTCCATCACCAACCACTACCACACCTCCCTCATCCACCACTACCACACCTTCCTCACCAACCACTACCACACCTCCCTAACCCACCACTACAACACCTCCCTCACCCACCACTACCACACCTCCCTCACCCACCACTACCACACCTTCTTCACCCACCTCTACAACACCTTCCTCACCAACCACTACCACACCTTCCTCACCAACCACTACCACACCTTCCTCACCCACCACTACCCCACCTCCCTCACCCACCACTACCACACCTTCCTCACCCACCACTACCACACCACCCTCACCCACCACTACCATACCTTCCACACCCACCACTACCACACCTCCCTCATCAACCACTACAACACCTTCCTCACACACCACTACCACACCTTCATCACCAACCACTACCACACCTCACTCACCCACCACTACCACACCTTCTTCATCCACCTCTACAACACCTTCCTCACCAACCACTACCACACCTTCCTCACCAACCACTACCACACCTTCCTCACCCACCACTACCACACCTCCCTCACCCACCACTACCACACATTCCTCATCCACCACTCCCACACCTTCCTCACTAACCACTACCACACCTCCCTCATCAACCACTACAACACCTTCCTCACCCACCACTACCACACCTTCATCACCAACCACTACCACACCTCACTCACCAACCACTACAACACCTGCCTCACCCACCACTACCACACCTTCCTCACCAACCACTACCACACCTTCCTCACCCACAACTACCACACCTTCCTCACCAACCACTACCACACCTTCCTCACCCACCACTACCACACGTTCCTCACCCACCACTACCACACCTCCCTCACCAACCACTACAACACCTTCCTCACTAACCACTACCACACCTCCCTCACCAACCACTAACACACCTCCCTCATCAACCACTACAACACCTTCCTCACCCACCACTACCACACCTTCCTCACCAACCACTACCACACCTCCCTCACCAACCACTACAACACCTTCCTCGCCCACCACTACCACACCTTCCTCACCAACCACTACCACACCTCCCTCACCAACCACTACCATACCTCCCTCACACAACCACTACAACACCTTCCTCACTCACCACTACCATACCTCCCTATCCTACCACTACCACACCTCCATCACCAACCACTACCACACCTCCCTCACCCACCACTACCACACCTCCCTAACCCACCACTACAACACCTCCCTCACCCACCACTACAACACCTCCCTCACCCACCACTACCACACCTCCCTCACCCACCACTACAACACCTTCCTCACCAACCTCTACCACACCTTCCTCACCAACCACTACCACATCTTCCTCACCCACCACTACCACACCTCCCTCACCCACCACTACCACACCTTCCTCACCAACCTCTACCACACCTTCCTCACCCACCACTACCCCACCTTCCTCACCCACCACTACCACACCTCCCTCACCAACCACTACAACACCTTCCTCACTAACCACTACCACACCTCCCTCACCAACCAATACCACACCTCCCTCACCAACCACTACCACACCTCCCTCACCAACCATTACAACACCTTCCTCACCAACCACTACCACACCTTCCTCACCCACCACTACCACACCTCCCTCACCCACCACTACCACACCTCCCTCACTCACCACTACCACACCTCCCTCACCCACCACTACCACACCTTCCTCACCCACCACTACCACACCTCCCTCACTCACCACTACCACACCTCCCTCATCCACCACTACCACACCTTCCACACCCACCACTACCACACCTCCCTCACCCACCACTACCACACCTTCCTCACCCACCACTACCACACCTCCCTCACCCACCACTACCACACCTTCCTCACCCACCACTACCACACCTCCCTCACCCACCACTACCACACGTCCCTTTAGTTAAATCAGTTCGTAGTGTCATCAGTGACCGCGGAAGAGGTTGTGAATAACTTAAAGTGAAGAACAAATTGGCAAGCAAGCTGGTAGGCCCCACTGCCAGCAGAGACCATGTCGTGTTATAGGTGCCACAAAGACTTTTATTTTTATTTTTATTTCATTTTTATTTTATTTGTGTGCTTTCTGAAGAACTGGAACTGTGCCTACAGTACACCATTCACAGGGAGATACAGTGTACACAGTCATAGCACAAAGAGATATAGTCGTTGATGAGAACTGGAAAAGAAAGTATAAGGAAACACTAGTTAAAATAAAATTTTAAAAATCAGCTAGCTTGGCTATTCTAAAGGGCATTCTATTACCGCCCCAAAGATTTTTTTTCTTGTGTTTCTAAAGGACTGAGTGGGCGTATATAATCCGTTGTTCATAGCAAAATGCAGTGTACACCGAGATAGCACTTAGATACTTACGAATCGCCGAAGTGAACTAAAAAAAAAGAGAAGAAAAACAGAAGACAACTCATACGGCAACATAGGACACACAGTGCCGAGGAGGTTAAAACACCAACAGGAGGCATCTAGGTTTTATTTGTTTTTTGTTTTTCATTTCTAAATTGCCATAAGAGCACAATCACCTCCATATATCACTTTTTCTTAGACTTCAATTAGTAGATGAGATTAAGGAAGTCATCCTACTGAAGTGTTTATCTCTTGCTCAGATGAAATAAATTGTGCTCGGCCGGTGGATGACACTAGCCACAACGGCCTATACCCAGGCAGCGGAACGGGGCTTTTAAAGGGACCTTGACGCTTAGGCCCTGCTACCAGGACACAGATTACAAGTAATTATCACAGAATCAATATTTGTAGTATTATTAAGCCGATAATTAGAAGTGTTTCTAAAGGACTGAGTGGGCATATGATCAGTCATTTATTGCAAGATACAGTGTAAATAGGGACAGCACATACAGTAGATACCAACAACTCGTCGAGGAGAACTGGAAAAAAAAGGAGAAATCAGAAGATAACTCAAATTGTCTTGGAGGGCAACACTGGACGCCCCCCCCCCCCTCCCCTCTGCCCCCCCCCCCCCTCCCCCACAACAGCAACAACCATGAGGGCTATGACATGTGATGATTACTGCAGGGTGACAACGGATATAGATGTAGATGGTACAGGCCTGAGCAATGCAGAGTTTAGAACGATACAAGCTGCCGTAAAGCATGAAGGCTGTTGCTGGTACTGCTCTGACTGCATAGTGAAGGTGAAAGAGGCGATTGCAAGCCATAGGAGAACGAGTTCCCTCGGGACGAAAATAGATGAAGCTGGATCCTTGCTGGTTGCCAAACTAGAACAAGTTGGGAAAGAGATCCTTGCTAAGACTGAGGAAGTAGCCGATAGAATGGAGATGGTTGCTAAGAGGAGTTATGCTGAGGCCTGAACACGGCCCCGGAGGTGGCGGAGAGTAATGCAGGATCAAAACAGGTTCTACAGCAGCTAGGGACTCTGAAGAAGTGTCTCGAAGAAATGACAATTAGCGGACCTACTGCTAGGAGAGAGGAGGAACAACGGGAACGTTTCGAGCGCAGGAACAATGTAATAGTTTTTGGAGTCCCTGAGAGCCAAGCGGAGGGAACTGAGAGTAGGATAAAACAGGATAAGATGCAGTTTAAGAATATTTTTACAGAGGTTTTAAAGATGCCATCAATCCCTCAGGATGTGAAGAGACTGCGACAAAAGCAGGGGACAAGCCTCACCCTCTCAGAACTACACAAGTGAGTGATGAGGAGAATTGGGAGGTTATTCGGCAGGCAAAACATTTAGCAAGGAGCGAGGCATTTTGGAGTATATTCATTCACCCAGATCGCACAGCAATGCAGAGGGAACAGTACAAGAAGCTCCTGCAGGACTTGAAGCAGAAGAGGGAGGAGTCAAGGAGGAACATGGACGGTTGTACATGGGTTATATTCAGGGGGAGGGTAGTGGAAGTAATTGTGCCGACACAGAGCCAGGGGGCAGCAGAGCACCCTCCCCCCGCTCTACCCCCCACCAGGGAGGTGGCATCAGCTCCGCCTACCAGCCGGGAGGAGGCGAGCGCCGTGTAAACAATGACATTTCTAACCACACCCTTCAAAATACAGTGTACTTAGCAAATGCTGCAGCTTCTAAGAATGGAGGGAGGCCGGAGTTACTACAAAGAGCAGAGACGTTACCGAGAACAAATTCTGGCTTGAATGTCATGTACACTAATACTGACACGTTTCTTGATAAGTGAGAGGAGTTTGGAACACTACTGAAGGTACACCAACCAGATATTGTAGGAGTTGTAGAATTGTTGTACAAGAACAGGAGAATCGACCGAGAGGAATGTGAGTTCAGTATTGCTGGATATGACTCATTTACGAACCTTTCTCAAGAAGCCTGCAAGAGGGGTGTGGTTATCTATGCTAGGCAAGACCTTAGAGCCAGCAAGGCGAGGGTACAGGGAGAGGATGTTTTTGAAGAGTCCAAGTGGTGTAAAACGAAAATGATGGAAGGGGACTTACTTATTGTCGGGTGTATCTACAGATCCCCAAACGGTGGCCCACTATATCAAAGGAACTTGAGAGCCTTAATAGACAACGCAGCGATGTTCAACCCTGGCCACCTCCTTTTCATGAGGGACTTTAACTATGGCGACATCGACTGGAGAAACGAGTTAATCCCCAAATGACTTGAATAATCCTGCTACTCTTTTTGTAGAAACTCTGAGAGATAATTTTCTGTTCCAACATTGTTAGAGACCCGACACATTACAGAGGGCAGCAAACACCCAAGCCACTAGACCTCATCATAACAAACGAGGAGGGTATGGTGGCCAAACTGGAATATCTTGCCCCACTTGGCACCAGTCACCATGTAGTGGTGTTATTCAGATTTAACTGTTACTATGTTCAAGATAAAGCCAGGCCAAGGTGCAAATATCACAAGGAAAATTACAACGGGATGAGGGAAGAGATGAGGGGTATCCACTGGCCTGACTCACTAAGGCGAGAGAACGCAAACACTACGCTGAATATAATAACTTGTAAAGTGACCCATTTGATCGATAAATATATTCCCAAGACCAAACTTAGTTCCTCTAGAAATAGGAGGGGATTCCTACACATGAACCATGCGGCGGTCGACAAAGTTAAGAAGAAAACCCAGAAATTCAAGACTTGGGTTAAGTAAACCGAAGAGCAGGGCAGGAGGATGTATGCAAGAGCCAGAAACCAAACAAAGGCAGAGTGTAGAAGGGCTGAAAAGGAGTTCCAGATGCTGGTTGCAACCAAGGTCAAGTCAAACCCAAAGGCGTTTTACCGCTATGCAAAGTCGAAATTAAAAACGAGAGTAGGAGTATCTAACCTGAGGCTTGAAGTTGGTAGTTATGCCGATTCTGACCAGGGCAAAGCTGATGCATAGAACAGCTTCTTTTCCTCGGTGTTTGAGGACAGACGGTTCGACACAGCACTGACCCACACTGTGTTCACAGAAGAGGGTATTAGAAATAAACTGTCAAAGCTAAGGGTCCATAAGAGTCCCGGCCTTAACATGGTGCATCCCAGAGTGCTAAGAGAGTTGTGCAACAAGCTTGCCGAGCTCCTGAAGATCCTGTTCAGTAAATGCCTGGATGAACAAAAGGTCCCCAGTGATTGAAAAATGGCTTATGTGAGTCCTATCTTTTAGAAGAGCGATCGTCACTCCACGAACAACTATAGACAGGTGAGCCTGACCAGCATAATATGTAAAGTACTTGAGAGTATTATTAGAGATGCGGCGATGGAGCATCTACGAAACAACCTTGTAAAGGATTGCCAACATGGGTTTATGCCGGAACGCTCCTGCTTAACACAATTGCTTAAGGTATTGGATATTTGGACCCATCTTCTGGAACGGGGCGGTAATATCGACAATATATACCTAGATTTTGCCAAGGCTTTCGACAGTGTACCCCACGAAAGGCTGAAAATCAAACTGGAAGGGTACGGAATTCGGGGAAATGTCCTAGCGCAGATAGAAGACTTTCTACATGACCGCAAGCAGTGTGTGGTGATTAATGGTACGAAATCATCATCTGTACCTGTCACAAGCGGGCTACCACAGGGCAGTGTATTGGGCCCGCTGTTGTTTGTTTGTTTCATAAATGACATGCCTGACGTTGTACACTCCTCCATACAAATGTTTGCCAATGACGCCAAGTTATTTCGGGAAATCAAGAACCAAGCGTACTGTAATGAGCTGCAGAAGGACCTCTGTGAGCTCCAAGAAGGGTCGAAGAAATGGCTGCTGAGATGCAATGTCACGAAGTGTAAGAGGATGCACCTGGGGCATACCAACGGTAAGGAGGCGTATCATATGTCCCAACGGGATGAAGAAACTACACTATTTGAAACTGAATGTGAGAAGGACCTAGGTATGTATGTTGACATTGAGCTGAAGTTCTCGGGCCATTGCGAGAAGAAGATAAATCGAGCAAATAAATCATTAGGTCTTATAAGAAGGTCGTTCAGATATCTGGACGTCACGATATTCAAGAGTGAAGTGTTTCCCCATCTGGAGTACTGTCACCCCGTCTGGTCCCCGAGGTATACTAGGGACTGTCAGTTGGTTGAAAATGTTCAAAGGAGGGCCACCAGACTGGTGCCTGCGCTTCGGCACCTCAACTATCCTGAGAGATTGGAGCGCCTGAACTTACCAACCTTATACTACAGACTGGCAAGGGGGGACCTAATTGAGGTGTATAAGCATCTCAAGGGGAACTACTCAGTCGAGTGCCTTACTTGGAGCTGGCGGACGCTCGCCTCACAAGGGGTCACAGCTCAAGATTGAAGAAGTCGCAGGTCCAGAAAACTGTGAGGGAAAACTTTTTCGGAGTAAGAGTTGTGAACCCTTGGAACAATCTGCCAGAAAGTGTTGTGACGGCACCTAGTGTGATCTCTTTCAAGACCAGACTTGACCAACACTGGAGCAGGTTCAAGTACATTTAGGAGCCGGTGCATGCCCAGTACTAGCCAACAGTGCGTAACAGAAACGTGACCGATGGTCCAAGTGGCTAACGAGCTGATGAGTGGTGAAGAGGATAAAAAGTAAAAGTCATCCTTCACCCTAGACTACAGTAACACCATACGAGTCATCTTTCACCCTAGACTACGGTATCACCATACGAGTCATCCTTCACCCTAGACTACAGAAACACCATATGAGTCATCCTTTAACCTAGACTACAATAACACCATATGAGTCATACTTCACGTGTGACACATTGTAAGCTGACTTGTGACCTTTGACCCTACAGACGGCTTTCATCCCGAGGGAGGAGTGGGACACTTTCGACCCTCAGCTCATCTCGGAGGGGCTGTTTGCCGCTGCCAACATCCTCTCGGCGCTCAAGCTGGTCCACATCTTCAGCATCAACCCCTACCTGGGACCCCTCCAGATCTCCCTGGGTCGTATGGTCATCGATATCGTCAAGTTCTTCTTCATCTACACTCTCGTGCTTTTTGCATTTGCTTGCGGTAAGAGGACTTCTAGGTGCATGCTTGTGTGTGTGTGTGTGTGTACACAAATGACCTTACCTGAAATGCATATTTCAACATTGAGTGCAGTTGAAGTATACTTTACTGATAAGAAAAAAATGTAACTAATTGAAAATTTCTGGCCAGAGTATGCTCATTAATAATACTTTCATTAGTATAATTATATCAGTTGTAAGTGCGCATCAGCCTCATGACCATATTTTGGGTGTACCTGCAGGTCTAACACAGTTGTTGTGGTACTACAATGACTTGGAGAAACAGAAGTGCTACTCCCTGCCCGGCGGGATGCCTGACTGGACCAAACAGGGTGACGCTTGTATGAAGTGGCGACGATTCCACAAGTATGTCTGAAGCTTAGAACACATGTCCCTCCTCTACCTCAAGTGCTCTGACTCCCAGAGCTTTCCTGTCCACTGTAATGTCGCCAGAGTCTCTATCTTTTTTTATACTATTCATATTGATTATCTCTTACTTCACCTGCCCTTCCTTCGATTTTCTTATTGATCAAGTATGTTATCAGAACATCACCAGCATTCATTCGTGGTGTAGATTAATAGTCTTTTTATCTTCTACATTTAATTTATTTTAACTTTTATTTTTCGCCCCCCAGGCCCCGTTGTGGGTCGATGACATGTGCCAGGGTGGGCTATTCCCTGTAAAAAAAAAAAAAAATCTGTAACGTTTCTTCTGTTTCTAGTCCGATCCATAAAGTTCTTCATCCACTAATGTCTTCGGCGTCCGATTAATCTTCTCAATTTCAACCTGGGCTTAGGTTCGTTACCCATTCTTGTAATTTATGTAAACGACTTTGACTTGACCCTTTCTGCTCGTTCTCTTGGTTGTAGATTTTTTTTTTCTTACGTGAATTAGCCCACCCGGGCACAGGTCAAACGACCCACAACGGGACCAAGTGGGCGAAAAAAAAAAAGAATGGAAAGAAATTGAAAATAGAGAAGAAAAGGGTTATACTGTGTCAATCTCCACCACGAAGATGCCGGAAAACCAGCTTTTTAAAGTGAGATAGATTGTATAAGTAGGGAAACACAGAAGAAGGCAGAGCATTCCACAGTTTGGCTGTGTGAGGAAAGAACGAGGTACGTGACGTGAAGCTCGTAACGTTGATATGTTGGCAAAAAGAAACATTTACACTTGTTTTAATACAAATTCATCTTGACACATAAGGTAAAAAAGAATAACTTACGAACTAACATTTTTTGTATATACTTTTGTCATTTAACTCATTTTTCTTCATTCGGTACTGTCAATATTCAATGTTAAGATATTGAAATACATGCAATTGACCTCAGCAATAAAATACGGAGTAAGGAAATTAATCTCATGATAATAGTCACGAAAGATCACCAGCTTCATATCCCTACACCATGTCCCTCCAGATGTTCTTACATTATGTCTAGAGCTACAGGGCGGGGGGGGGGGGGGCATGTACAGGTTAGTCTCCATCTCTGGGGCCCGCTACTACTTGGGTTAGATCTTCTTCACCTTCCACATTTATCTTGTATTCTTCCTTGAGTCTTCTGATCATCATTACTCCTCTTTAAGGAAGTTTATTCCCTTGTTATAATCTCTGAGCAACTCACGCCAGTTGTATACTGAATCCTAAAGTTCTGCTGTGTTCACCTCGACTACAACACACACACACACACACACACACATATTATATCATTATGTCTAAATCAAATGTAAGTCTGTATATTTTTAGCCACCGGCTGCAACTCTATTAATAAACCGTTTATTATTATTTTATTATTATTATTACACACACACATACACATTTTATAATATTTTAATAATTTAGTACATTGTATAAGTTTAGAAGGCTTCTCTGAGCAACACCCACCACGGAGTACTGCCCACCTCTTACTCCTGGAAACACAATCATGAAATGGATTAATGAAATAGAAAATAAGTCATAGAAGGGGGGGGGTCAATTCTCAGGTTTCTTCTATACCCTTACATAATGTGAGAATCAGATTAAATTATTGTTCCACACTTTTAGCTCTGATTATTGATGGCAAAGTCGAATTAGATCAAATCAACCCACTTCGAGTAGAAAATTCGTCCTTCTCTGCGCATGACTTACTCTGGTCCGTGGCCTGTGGGAGGGGAGAGGGGGAGGGGGGATGCGTACTCCCCTCTCACCCTCCACCCCCCCTCCCCAGGCCACGGACCTCAGTTACCAGTTGGCCGTCATTGTGTGAAGGTCTGTGACAATGCCTGATAAATGCTCCATATCTGGATGCATATCAAAGTACAGACTATATGATAAAACTTCAATATTTCATCGATTTTCAAAGGATGAAAAACAGAAAATATTTGATTTTATTGTCCATTCAGCAAATATATAGGGTGCAACAGGAGGAAGGGCAATACTTGAGAGCCTTTGGCAGGTTTAAATTTAAATTCCCTAAAGTCTAACTTTCGGCCAGGAAGCCAGGTGTGGAGAGACAAAGTACCTACTGTATATGTTGCTTGAAACTGTTGTATAGCCAAGTCATCTGTAATAAATCTAGTGGCCATATTGATAACCTCTACACATATATACTTCTATTCACTGATTTACTTTGATAGCTTGGGGAGAGAGAATGATGATGATTATAATCATTAACATTTTATTATTATTTTCTTTAACTATTTTATTTAATTCTTGTATTCCTTCTGCCCCATCCCCAGTAAATAGCTAGACCATATGCCTATGATTACTTATTGCTTTTACACTGATACTGGCAGCAAAATCATTAGAGTATAAATAATATTAAAAGGGGAAAGAACGTATCATCATTGGGTATGAGTTTGCTTGGGAGATTGGTATCCCCGCATCCCCTGAGCAACGCTCTTGTGCATTATGCAGAAGACCCGACAGCAGCACCCTTTTCCACTACCTTCTAAGATGTCCCCACACACAACGCTTCCGTGACGCCTGCTGGACCACCACTCCACGACCCCCTGACGGAGACACGATGATCCTCCCCATACTGGCCAGATATTTTGAAAATAATATTGATTATGTGTTAAAGGAATATCCTTCCTTCCTTAGGCCCTTTATAATATTTACACTGGATATACTTGTCACACTTGCCAGATGCTTCTGGTGTCATTGTACAGGGGTACCTAGTGACAGCACTAGGATCCCGCTTCCTCTATGAAGGAATAAACAACTGAAATTTAAATTGAAATTGAAGGGGAAAGAAGAGGATTAATAATAATAATTATTATATATCTTTTTAATAATAAGATTAGGAATATCATAAAAATAATGTTTTCATGAGAAATTCAAGTGATTAATTGAAAGATAGTGTGCTAGGGATAAAAAAAAATCATGATATCTGGCAAAAATATCTTCTAATACGGTGGGGTGGTCTAACCCGGAAAAATATAAGAGTCCTCCCTTACTACCGTTTTCTTTCACTACGGGCCAATGACATCACATAATAAGCACTGCCTCTTGCGTATGGGTTGACTTGGTATTATTAGACTTTAGTTGATGGATTCTTTCCCACACTCTCCTGACGTGAAGAAATCCTGGCATTTATATCAATCTTTCTGGACTGATAATTAATTTGAGTACCCTCATCTCCAAATTCTTATGGTATTTTCTCACTGACAAGCAATTTGCATTATGCTCTTGATGCACTTCATGTATATGGCCCTCCATATTCATAAATCTTTGCCTGTATATTATTAGTTTCACAAATATTATATTGCCATTCTCTTCATTATCTTGACTTTGTTGGGGAAAACTTGGCTAAAATTTAAAAAATCTTCCATTTTCTTCTTATTCAGATATATTCTTATATACTCGTATATATTTTTTGCTAAGCTTCTAAATACTTAATTTTCTTCTTTGCAACTTACAGTACAGTACAGTACAGTGTAGTACAGTACAGTATATCTATTGGTGTCTTGGGTCTATTTACAAAAGTTTGATGTCAACAACTACTAGTTTGAGTTTTCTATTTTCTTCCCTTATCTTGTCGTTTTTTCTTACACGTTTCTGTCTATAATATGACCCTGTTTTTGTTTACATGTGTGTCTGGTCCACCACAGTTTGTTCGAGGCATCCCAGTCATTGTTCTGGGCAGGTTTCGGTATGGTGGGTCTGGAGGACTTCGAGCTGACTGGCATCCGCGAGTACACCCGCTTTTGGTCCATGCTTATGTTCGGCGCTTACTCTGTCATCAATATTATCGTCCTACTCAACCTCCTCATCGCTATGATGTCCAACTCTTATTCCTTCATTGTTGTAAGTATCTCGTGATGGAGGAGCCTCCCTCTTCCATAGTCTTTTTTGGTGGAAGTACTGAGTGAGTTCAAGGAGTAATTAGTCAGTCACTGTGTATCGCCCCGTTTATTGTAAGGGCCCAATATTCTGAACAGACTCTAGTCTTGTCTCTCACAGTGTAAGTGGGTTTCTATCAAGGGAGATTTAGTCTCACATTGAGTTTAAGTCTCTCTTATTCTGAGTTATAGCTTATAGGTCCCCATAAACACTCTTAACTGCATTTAAACATAACATATACCACCTATCCAATGATTATGATATCCCCTCACACAGGAACACGCTGACACTGAGTGGAAGTTCGCCCGCACCAAGCTGTGGATGTCTTACTTCGAGGAAGGTAACACGCTTCCTCCGCCCTTCAACATCTTCCCCACCTTCAAGACCTTCCTCAGGATGTGCGGCAAACACAGTGAGAAGTCAAAACTGGTCCGTAGTATGTCTTCCAGGGTGAGTACTGCGCTAACTGGCTCCTGACCATATACACTGCGATTAGTGTTGGGCCAATGGTCAGGTGTTAGTGTTGGGTCAGTGGTCAGGTGTTAGTGTTGGGTCAGTGGTCAGGTGTTAGTGTTGGGTCAGTGGTCAGGTGTTAGTGTTGGGTGGTGGTTACTAGTGTTCCCTGAGGAATGCAGTGATGGGTAGGGAAACACCGTGTAACACTAAAGTCCGTTTATTATGGATGAGAGAAATACAAGTGGTGACTCGCGTGTGCCATGCACGGCTCACACAGTCAGACTGAGGCTGCCTTGCCATATGGCAGCCTCGGGGCAATGTTGCCACATAACGTGCAGTGTTGCCACGTGATGATATATATAAATGCTACTCGGCACAGTAGCTTATATACAGGGTTGCTACTCGGCACAGTAGCTTATATACATAACCTACATCTCCCTCCCCCCTCACGCTCATAGTCTTTGTCTTGAGCGGACTTCTTAGTCCTAAGTCGCAACGAGCGTCGAGGTGCACTGTGGGGCGGATCCTCGTGAGGTGTAGGTGACTCGTCCTCGGTCAGGGGGCCAGCAGCAGGGGGTGGGACTGGCCGGAGGAAGCGGCGGTTCCTCCACCAGACAACGGCCGCTCGGCATCCTGACCTTGTAGTCCCGCGACCGGCCGACGCCCATCACTAGGCCCACCTTGTCCCAACGTGTCGTCGTCGGATCCTGGACGCGAACAAGGGCACCAATCTCCACTGGCTGAAGAGGGCGGGCACGGTCGTCATACCGAGCCTTGGCGTCCTGGGCACGTGAAGCGGCGCGGCGGTCACAGCTCTCGGCTTTGGTCTGCCAGTCCTTCGCAAAGGCCTTGGCGTGTGTAGGAACGGAAGAGCGGAGAGGGTGACCATACAGGATCTGGGCAGGGGAGCGTCCTGTGTGGGTGGGAGTGGACGCGGGTTCTGGGCAGCTCCGTGTGGCAGCGCCAGGCTCGTCGCTCATCGACTCACGCACCCTGCTGGCGGTGTAACGAGCAGCTGGGATCTGCTCGGGAAAGTCTCTGGGCACCACGCTTAACTCCTTGAGGTGCTCCCACGACAACAAGGGTGTAGCGAGAGTAGGCTGCACGTCGATCCATCCGTGACACGACCTGTCGCCGTAAGTGATCTCCCCTTGAAAGGAGCCCACAGCGTCCGGCATCTGGGAACCGTCCGCATTGTAGTACTGCAGCTGCGGCGGTGGTCCCAGGCCGCGTTTGGTGAGGCCCAGTTTCTGGAGGTGCTTCAACCCAATCACCGTAGTATCAGCGCCGGTGTCCGGTATCACCTCGATGTGACCCGACACATCACCGTGTGTGACGGCGACGCAGATGGTAGGGGAAGGGGTAGCCCTGGGGCGTGTGGTCGATTCCACCCTCCTGATGTGACTCTGCTGCTGCTTGGGGCTGCGTGGGCCATCTGGAGGGGGCTGCGTGCGAACCACCCCGAGGGAAGTGCGCTGCTGTCCTCCTCGTCTCGGGCTTTTGGGCTTGGGTTGGCGGCAGCACTTGTCGTAGTGTCCATAGTGACCACAGGCCTGACACTTGCTGCCTCGTGCAGGGCACCTGTCTGTGTTAGACCAGTGGCCCTTACGGTCACATCCACGACACAGTGCGTCGGCGGCCGGCCAAGTCATGGGGCTGTGCTGCTTTCCACAGCTGCCACAGGAAGCACTAGGCGGAGGCGTGGAAGAACGTGTGGCAGCCTTCGCGTTGTTGGCCGCCTTCTTACCCTTCTTGTATTGTGAGATAGCTCTCACAGCAGGTGGGGCCCGTAAGGCAGAGGTGGCGGACTTGGTGGCCTCGTATGACCGACATTCAGTCACTACCACCTGGAGTGTGGAGGAAGCGTCCAGGGGGATGAGTCGCTGCACCAACTCTTCCTGCCTGACACCTGCCAAGATCCCGTGCTTGATCCAGGCTTCCTCACATTCCCGGCTGTGCGCCTTGCAGACGTCGATCTCCTCTGACAAACTCTTCAAGCGTACAAAAAAGTCGTCAAAGGATTCGTTCTCCGCCTGCTTGCAGCTGGTGAAGGCGCGGCGACGCAAAGCCTCGTTATTCCGACCCTTAACATGCTCCTGTAAAAGGTCGAGCACATCCGTCACTGAAGAGGTAGAATCGGGAGGCACTTGCAACGTGTGCTCCAAAACTCTCTGGGTCTCCAGCGACAAACACACCCGCAGTTGGATGAGCTGTTTGTTTGGAGGCATGCTGTCAAGGTTCACCATCGTGGGGTAATCTGTCCAACGCCGCCTCCACTCACGAAAAAGCTGAAACGTGACGTCTGGTGAGAGGGCGGGTGGGGGTTGAACAGATGCCTTGGGAGCTGTTAGGGTAGCAAGAGTATCTGGAGGACGCTGGTGTGGTGGAGGAGGGAGGGTACTGGCGCCTATATGCGCGCTACCTGCGAGTGAGAGAGGCTGGGTTAGCGCCAGGGTCGCCAATAGTGCCTCAAAACGCAACTTTTCCTCCTCTCTTCGTGTCTCCTCCCTCTGAAGTTCCATCTCTCTGCGTCTCTCGTCCCGGTCGTCCATCCACCTCAGAATTGTGGCAATGTCCGTCACTGGAGGTGGAGGATGAGAGTCTGCGCCCGGTGGAGGGGAAGGTGGTGGGGTGTCGTGTCTCCCATCTTGACGTTGTCCCTTCTTACCTCCCATCTTAGTGTGTGCGTGTACTGCACTGTTTAGTATATAAAGTGGCGCCTCAACAGCTCGAACCACATATATATGACATAAACAGAGCAGAAATACGCATATAGTCCACTGTTCTGTCCGTGAGCGAGTGCGTGCGTGCGTGTGTGTGTGTGTGTCTGAGAGAGCGGAGCGTGGTGGCCTTAAGGCCGGTGGCTAGAGCGGCCGGGGGTGGGGGTGAGACCGTCAGTTCTCCCGGGATGTCACACGAGAAGGGTGCACGCCTGCGTGCTCCGTGGGTACCACAAAAAACAGGCCAATGCTCAACTCGCAGCTCTAGACACACTAATACACTGACACTAACACTGCCACCGTCACTAAAAAGCACTGTGACGGCCCAACACTGCACATCGCGGCGAAACACAGCGCAACACTTTCTTATGTTCTTACGTTAACACACTGAGTCGACGCGCATCACCGGCAGACGTAACTGTCTCGGCATAGTTCACACACTTTGTAAGTCCACAGATCCTAGGCACTGCGCCATGGTGGTTACTAGTGTTCCCTGAGGAATGCAGTGATGGGTAGGGAAACACCGTGTAACACTAAAGTCCGTTTATTATGGATGAGAGAAATACAAGTGGTGACTCGCGTGTGCCATGCACGGCTCACACAGTCAGACTGAGGCTGCCTTGCCATATGGCAGCCTCGGGGCAATGTTGCCACATAACGTGCAGTGGTGCCACGTGATAATATATATAAATGCTACTCGGCACAGTAGCTTATATACAGGGTTGCTACTCGGCACAGTAGCTTATATACATAACCTACATTGGGTCAGTAGTCAGGTGATAGCATTGGGTCAGTGGTCAGGTGTTAGTGTTGGGTCAGTAGTCAGGTGATAGCATTGGGTCAGTGGTCAGGTGTTAGTGTTGGGTCAGTGGTCAGGTGTTAGTGTTGGGTCAGTGGTCAGGTGTTAATGTTGGGTTAATAGTCAGGTGTTAGTGTTGGGTCAGTGGTCAGGTGTTAATGTTGGGTAAATAGTCAGGTGTTAGTGTTGGTCTAATGGTCAGGTGTTTGTGTCGGGTCAGTGGATGAAAAATTAATTGTAATGTTATCCTCCCGTCCAGTCACACAACCGCCACAAGACGGCCCGCGACTACCGCTACTTGTCAGTGATGCGTGCTCTCATCTGGCGCTACGTGTGCTCCCTCCAGCGACGCAATGAAGAACGACCCGTCAACGAGGATGACATCAGCGAGGTTAAGGGCGATATCTCTTCCCTGAGATTCGAACTCATTGATCTGTTCGGACATAACGGCATGGATATCTCGATGTGCGCCAAGAAGAGCAGAGGTACTGGCAGAGGGCGAGGCTGTCCACAAAACAGACTTACCTCTTTTCTTTGCAAGCTTATATTACATTCTTATTTCCTTATATTTTAGAATCTTGAATTTTTTAGACGTCCATCATGTATTTATGATTAATGTAATGCAATATGATTTTTCATTGTGCATCCAAAGCATATTATTATTATTATTATTATTATTATTATTATTATTATTATTATTATTATTATTATTATAATTACCTTAATTTTATTGAATTAAATATTTTTTATATATAAATGTTTAGGGTTACTGAAAGTTGATATCAACTGGGGCTCTACTGTATTTGTCCTGTTTATCTTGCCATGTAAGATAACCCCCACCCTCCCTCTCGCTCACAGCTGCCATGGGTCGCAAGATGCGAGTGTGGGAGCGTCGGCTGATGAGAGACTTCCACGTGTCTCCCGCTATGGGCTCAGAGGACACCATAGATAAAGAAGAGGTGCCCGTGGCCGAGGAGTCCGCTGGTGACAAGTTCCGTCGAGTAGCTCGCCTCGCCATCGCCAAGACTGCCAGTGAGATGTACGATTGAAACTTTGCTGTCTCTTCGTCATTATCTCCACACACACACACACACACACACACACACACACTTATGGTTATCATAACAACTATGGACCAAGGAGCCCGGAGGTAATGTCTTACACACGGTGACAGCTGACTGAAGAACATAAAAACATATAAATGGAGGAAACTGCAGCCAGCCTATTGGCCCATACTGGGCAGTCCCATTTACACTTTTTTTTTTCTTTAAGATTTGTGGGAATATTACCAACGCGGACCTTAAGCTAAAATGCTGGTCCACCCACTGCTGGGATAAAACACCAGCATCTTTTTAGTTAACTGTACATCTCCGCCACTGACGTGGGGGTGGATACTCGGTAAGAAACTGCAGGGGTTCTTGAGAGTGGTTGGTGGTTAGCATTTTGGCAACCTTCTATGCTGTGATAGGGGGGGTTGTATGTTTCTCCGAGCTAATTGTGTTCTAGGCACTCTATGGGGTAGTGCTGCAGTGAGTTTTCTGCTCCGCTGTCGCAGGTCTTGCACATGCGCTGCTCTGCTGGTACTTGTACAATGATTTCCCATATGCATGGGTATCCCAGTCTCAGTCGGTGGAAGTTGACTTCTTCCCTTCTTGTTATGTCCTTCATGAATGGTGGTCTCTCATAATTCGTGACCAGATAGTACCACCTGGCCGATCGTGATACTGGTGTTAATCTTCTATGTTTGTCTATTTTCCACTGGGCAGTTCGTGTTATTGTGGTCTTCTTTATCTGCTCCTGACTGGGCGGGATGTTCATCTCAATGTTTCGCTGTCCTAACGCAGCCTTGGCAGCAGCATCAGTTCGTTCATTCCCTTTGATTCCGATATGACTGGGCACCCAGTTAATGATAACTTGCCGATCTTGTGGTTTTAACCCTTGTAGTAGGCCAACAACTGATGATATGAGATAAATGTTGTCTCTATGCTCTCTGCATTGTAGGGCTTCAATAGCACATCGTGAGTCAGTGTGTATTACAACGCCTTGTTGACTGTTAATGGAAGCGTGTCTTAGGGCTCCAAGTATGGCAGCTAGCTCAACTTGCAAAGTAGAGCATTCATCTGAGGTTCTCCAAAGGGACGTGTTACCTCCTTCTATAGTGAAGGCTGCTCCTGCCTTCGTACTGGTGGGCTCTACGGAACCGTCTGTGTAATACACTGAACTATTGTGTGGTGTTAGAGCCTTCATGTTTCTCTCTGCTACCTGTCGGAGCTCATGTGGGTTACAGTCAGCCTTTCTTGTCCCAGTTTGTAGAATGTTGAAGACTGCTGGCAGGGACTCCCACGGGGCTGGGGTGCTGTAGCCTGGAATCATTGTATCAGGTCCTTTGCTGAGGATTGTGTCTTTCAGTTCCAGTCGATTTACAGCGTCAGCTGCGCACAATAGCCATATTTTCTTGTTAAAGACATCTCTGTTAAGGTTCAGTGCTCGTAAGAGTCCATTCTTGGTGTCACTTTCCCGAGCCCTGGTAATCAGTTTTGTTGCAAAGCACGCTGTTAATCGTTCCACCCTAGCTTGGAGAGATGTAAGACCTGTCTCTATGTGTAAGTTTTAAATTTTTGACAATGACTCTCATAGCGTTATTCTCGAGCAACCTCCAATTTCTCCCACTGCCACTCAGACAGTGTGTTAAGAACCGGTGTCGCATAGTCTGTTAATGATCGAATGGCGCGTATATATAGCGTTCTTAGGACTACATGTCCCACACCCACCTTGGGTCCTGTCATGGCTCTCATTATGTTGATTCTCTTGCCCATTCGGTCTCTTAGATACTTTATCTCATTGTCAAAGTTGAGGCGTTTGTCAATTCAGATGCCCAGGTATTTGTATACATTGACCCATTGAAGGCAATACCTTGTATTTGCAGTTGTGTCACCGGCTCATTGTGTCCAATCCTCATGGCTTTCGATTTTGGGATTGATATCTTGAGCCCGAGACTCATACATTTTTCACTGATGAGGTCTAGTGCTCTTTGGACTTTGCTGATCTGGTTTCTGCCTTTTACTATCAGTGCTAAGTCATCAGCATAGCAAAGCAGTTGGTGCCCTCTTGAAAGGGGAGCCGACACAAGTTTTCCAAGAAGATGTTGAAGAGAGTTGGACTAAGAACGCCTCCTTGTGGTGTGCCATTTTCCAGTCTTTGGTGATCCGAGACTTGTCATTGACAGGTAACTCTTGCTGTTCAGTTTTGGAGATAGTCAGCAATCTTAACCAGTAGGCATCCCTTGACGCCTTTCCGGGCCAGAGTTGTTACAATGGCCTGTACATTTGCCAACTCAAATGCTTTCTCTAGATCAAGGAATACTACGATTGCCTTATTTTGATCAATCGATCCCAGGAGAGTGGTCAAACTGTGTGCAGTGCTGACACCTTTGGTGAATCCAAAGATATTGTGGTGAAGTGGTCCACTTTTCCAGAGGAGTCGTGTAAGGACCATCCTTTCGGCGGTTTTGCCGATGCATGCTGTTAGTGATATTGGTCTGAAATTCGGGGGATCATTGGGTTTGGGAATAGGAACAATGTTTGCTCTTTTCCAAGCTGACGGGAGTTTGCCTGCTGACCATGATGCGTTTATAACTGTTATGAGAGCAAGTTCACCAGCAAGTCCTGCATTGCTGAGCAATGAATAGGTTATACCATCACTGCCAGGAGTTGTGTCTTTGCTTGTTTTCCTGGCCCTTCTGATTTCTTCTATAGTATACAGACAGTCTGTAGTGTCAGCTTGTTCAATTGCATGTCTGACTACTACTTCTCTCTCCAGTTGTACTTGCTGCAGATGAAGTCTTATTTCAGGAGGTAGTTGAGCTGATGACGAGCGTTCTGCAAAGTGCTCTGCCAAGCGATTTGCTTCCTGTAGTGGCTGGGGGTGGGCTGGAGATCTGGGCAATTTTCCTGTTGCTATCCTGAGTTTTCTCCAGAGTTCACTCAGGTTGGTGTGTGCATTAAGGGTTGCACACCACTCGAGACATTTGTTTTCCCTAATTTTCTGAGTATTTTGACGAGCATGTTGGACAGCAGCTCTCAAGAGTTTCACTCCCTCAGGGGAAGGGTACTGTCGGAGATGTCTTCTGAATGCGTTGATTCTGTGATTCTGTTCTCTGACTTCGTCATTGTAGAACCAGTAGTCTTTGTGTTGTCTATTTGTAAGGTTTGTTTTTGGTATTGCTTCCTCTGCTGCGTGTTGTATGGCATCAGTAAGGTCCTGGTTTAGTTGGTCAATATCTTCTGCTGGTTCATAGTTCGAATACCATTTATGGAGTTCATCTTGATATAATTTCCAATTTGCTTTCTTGGTATTCCATCTGGGTGGCGGACGTGGGGGAGGAGGGAGTAGCTCCATTCTCAAAGTAGTTGTCGTTGCAAAGTGGTCACTGGTCAGTTCATCATCTACCTCCCACTGAGCTACTGGAACGAGCTCAGTGGAGATGAATGTGAAGTCCAGTGTTCCTCCCAGTATGTGTGTTGGTTCCCCAGTATTAATGAGCGTTATTTCTGGAACATCTGTCAGCAGTTCCACTAGGTGATAACCATTGCTGTGGTCGGATTGTTTGTTGGATGGAGGGCATTGAAGTCCCCAGCAATGAGCGCAAGTTCCTGTGTTGCTTGTGTCAGTAATTCACCTGCTTCTAGTAGTTTGGTAGGTGGTTTATGGATATTGTATACTACAAGACTGTCGTTTGCCAGGTGTATCCGAATAGCTTGTGCCTCTACTCCATCTCCACAGTGAACTGGTTCTACTTCTGAACTGGGGATGGTCGCCCGACGAGTATCATGCTGCCATGGGAGTTGGGCCCCTTTGCTACAGAATACTGTTGGTATCCAGGCAAGCGGAATTGTTTATCTTTTGACATAAGAGTTTCTTGCAGAATGAAGACATCAATATTTTTAGCTATGGCTGCTGCTTGTACAGTATGCCGTTTGTTGGACAGGCCTTGTACATTCCACTGTGTTATCTTGAGATGACAAGGAGGTGGGGCTATTCTATCATTATCTCCTCTTCTCTGGTGCTGTAGTTGCTCTGGCGTTCATGGTTGAGTCGCTCTCCTCCTCGTCTGTTAGGAATGGTGTGCTCATTGGTGGCTGTTTCTTGGGCACCTGCTCTAAGGGAGGAGCAGGAGGTGGAATTCCGCTTGTTTTTGGAGGTATCTCGGGAGTTTTTTCTTCTCTCTTCAGGGTGTTGTCGCTCTTGCCTGTGATCGTGTGTTTGCTGACGGTCTGTGCTTGTTGTTCTATTCCTCGTGATCTGTTGCGAGGGGCTTGAGGTTTCACGGTTTTGAGTGATCTCTCGAATGCCAAGTTCTTCTTCTTGTCTGATATCTGACTCAAGGGCGTCGTCTATTCCACTTGTATTTGTGCAGTTTTTGGGGTCTGGTCTTCCTGCATCTTTTCTGTGAGCTGTGTCATAACTGCATTTATTATATTTTCAGTGCCGGTTTCTTATTTCTTTATTATAGTAGAGAAAGTCACTATCATAATGGTGATCATCTGTTTTATTTGTTCTTCTGTGAATGCCGCTTGTAGATTGGCAGGCTAGGGTGTATTCAGTTGGGTGGTCGCCTGAGGGGGTTTTAGTGTCCCAGGCAATATGGTGTTCTCCACCACTACTGGAGTGTTCTGTACTTTTACTGCTATGCAGCTTTGGAGCTGCAGTTGTGGAGTCCACTGATTTGACATGGTTTCCTGCATGGACTGATTTTGTCCCGGTGTCTTCAGTTTTGTCCTGTAGCCTGGTGGAGGAAGTGCAGGGAAGGAATCCTCTGACTGTTGGGGCGGAGTGGGTGTTGGGTTGACTTTTTTCTGTCGCTGTTGACCCCATACGAATGTGCTCTGAGGTGCTTCTGTTGTGTTTTGTGGTTGAATTTTTGCCATTGCATCTTTCATCCGCTCTCTCCTCTCTGGGCATGATGTGCTCTAAGCGTAATGTTTCTTTCCAAAATTTGGGCACTTGGCTGTCGTGATGGTTCCTTCCTTGTGCTTTTGAATACACATTTCTGTCTTGTGGCTTTGGCTGCAAATGCCACATCTCACTTTTTTGTGGCATCTGGATTGGTGATGTCCAAATTTCTGACATTTGTAGCATCGTAGTGGTTCTGGGACAAAAGGACACAACTTGTAAGTCCCCCAGTTGCCTAGGTCTACCTCCTCTGGGACTGTCCCCTTGAAGACTACTAGCACTTGCCTTGTCTGTGCTTTGACCTGACTCGTAACACAACGCTTTGCCTTGGTCACTTTTGGATGTTTTATGATGACTTATACAGGTAGCTCCAGAGGATATCGTAGTAGGACCATTCTGGTTGTTTTCTCCTCGGGGTCCAATGGTATTATCTTGACCGTCTTCCCGTTGAGGTTGGTGACCTCGCTGAGGATCTTGGCTGTGTTGTGATCTTGGGGGGAGAGTATCGGGTCTCCAACTAGATTGGGCTTCACACTGAACTTGATGTTCTTGTATTCAAGTTCCAGTGCTACCACTACCTCGTATGTATGGTTGAATTCGGTTTCTTTGGGAATCTTATACTTCTTCACAGTCGGAGTCGCGAAGATGGGTGGTTCTTCCACGGGGTGGATTGCTGGGGATATAATGTCTATGTCAGAGATTTTTGTTTTCCTTCCGAGGCCTCTTGTGGCATTTTCCTTCCATTGGTTACGTCTCTCTCGCAATGAAGGCTCACTACACCTTCCTAGTTCCTTGTTGCCTTAGGACCAGTGCCGTAGCCACCCCCCCCCCCCCCCACGGGGGTCGTGGGTTGGTGGCTCTGGTTTTGCAACAGGACCCCCAAAAGGGGGGACCTACTCTACCCTATCAGCTAAACTCACCGGCCCAGCTCACACCCCTCTAAGGGGCCCCTTTGTGGCCTGTCCTAACGACAGTTCCCGCAGGGTTCGTTAATACTGGGAGAATCGGGGAGGGCACTAAGAAATGTGAGCATAAAACACAGAGAAACAAGCAAGTTAATTCAACAGAGACGAGATATCCACGTCAAAGTGAGAGTGGCGTGTGTGGCCACAGTAAGTCTGGCTAGGCGCCGACGTGAGCAAGTGGGAGCTCATGGGTCGGGAGTAACTGCGACATGCGTCTTCTCACCTCACTGCTCAACTGACGTCTCTGCATTTACACCCAACCCCTATCGCTCATATATCCATCCAACCTATGTTTGAAGCTATCCATCATATTCGAGTTAATGATGATGTACAGTATGGTAACTTGTTCCATTTATCCACTATTCTATTTCGAAACCAATGTTTATCTATCTTGCACCTAAATCTAAATTTTTCTAATTTAAAACAAATGCTACGAGTTCGCTCCTGGTTGAATAGTTTGAGTACTTGGTTATATCACCTTCGTTTAGCCCTGAATTCCATTTATACACCTCTATCATATAACCCCTCACTCTAACCTGTCTCTGTACTCATGGTTCCTAATGCCCGGGATTATTCTTGCCATTCTCCTCTGAATTCTTTCTAGGGATTCTACATCCATTCTGTAGTAGGGTGACCAGAAACGAACTGAGTAATCCAAGTGAGGTCTCACAAGCGCAAGATATTGTTTTAGGATAACTTCGCTAGTCTTGTAACTGGACCTCTTGAGCCTTTATCAGCTCTTGCTTTGCCAGTTGACAGGTTTCTTGGAGACGATCAGCTAAGTCAATGACATATGTATAAGTGGTCTTGACTTCCGGATCTGATTCCTCATCATCTCACAGTTCCCGAAGAACCTGTAGTGGTCCCCGGACGGACCTGCCGTACATAAGCTCGAAGGGAGACACCTTGAGCGAGCTCTGTGGCGCCTCCCGGTATGCGAACAGAAGTGGGGCAATGTAGCGTGGCCACTCCTTAGGTTGTTCGGCTGCCATCCTCCTGAGCATTTTCTTCAGCGTCCCATTAAACCTCTCACAGAGTCCGTTGCACATCGGGTGATAGGGTGTTGCCTTTAGCCCCTTTACCGATAACAACCGCATCAACTCCTCCATCATGGCAGAAGTAAACTGGGTTCCCCTGTCACTGAGGACTTGTTTGGGAATACCAACCCGACAGAAGATTTCCAACATGGCTTCTGCAACAGTCGTGGCCTCAATGTTCCTCAAGGGCACAGCCTCGGGCCACCTCGTGCTAAAGTCCACCAAGGTGAGAATATACTTTGCCCCATCGCTCGCCCTTGGGTTTATCGGCCCTACAATGTCCACCGCCACCCTCTCAAAGGGTTCAGAGATCAGTGGGAGGGGCCGTAGTGGTGCAGGCGGAACTCGCCCTCGATCACTGGTTTTCTGGCACACATCACAAGAGCGGACTAGCCTGGTGATCTCCTGGCCCATCCTTGGCCAGAAGAATGCTGCACTGATGCGGTCAAAGGTCTTCTTTTTACCCATATGACCGCCGAGAGCAGTTCAATGACCTAGCTTGAACACAGCCAGGTGGTACTTGGAAGGAACCACGAACTGCAGTCGTGTTTCACCCAGAGACGTCACAGTCTCTCGGTAGAGACGGTTCCTCTTCTTTACGAACCTCGTTCGATTCCCAAATGTCTCCTTGATGGTCCCAACTATCAAACTCTTGTGTACCGAAGTGAGCGTGCTGTCATCCTCTTGCTCTTGGACGACATCCTGACTATTGATGAGATCAGACGATGTGGCAATAGCCAATGGGGTGACTCGAGGTTTTGTTTGGGCCATACCCCGAGTGACTGCAGCAGCATTAACTTGGGTCAAAGCGGCAGCATCAGTTTGGGTTGCAGCATCCACTGCACAACTGTTTCTTGCTCCCTTGATATTCCCAATGATGAGATCGTATATAGGTTCCCTCATGACTGCTGCAGTGACCCAACCTGAGAAGAAGGGGGTGTCCACCTCAATCTTGGCCACTGCAACCGTTTGAATGTAACTATTGGCAAATTTAACACTTACTTGTGCTCCGGTGTATTGATGTTGCCCCACCAATTCCTTCCTGACAATACAGCCCGATGCCCCACTATCTCGCATGACAGTCGCTGGAACTCCTCCAACGTATCCAGGTTTAACAAGAAAGGTGGGATGACCCCTCGAGGAGAGGTTGGAGGCGGCAGTTAGTCAATAGGGGTGTTGGGGTAGACTTGATTCGGTATGAGCCCCTGCTTCAGGCTGCATGACGATCGGCCCTGCTGGAAGGTCAGGCCACTCCCCGCCCACAGTTTGAACACCGGAGGATTCCTGCTGCTGGTCTCTTTGTGGCTTATTATTGCTGGCACCGTGGCCTACGAATTGAGCCACGGCGGCTTCCTGCCGCCGGTTCCATCGTGGATTGTTGCCCGGGCGCCAACTGTCCTGATACTTCGGGGGGCCTTGGTACTGCTTCTGCTGCTGTTTCTGTTGCTGTCTTTGCGGTTGTGGTTGCTGGTCATTTCCTTGTTCCCTGGGTGGGTTCGGTGGCTGTTTCTGTAGAGGTTGTTGACTTTGTTGGTTACCTGCCGACTCCCTGTTCGACCACCGCCTCCGAGTGTGGTACCCGAAAGCGCTGAAATGAGCGTCTGATTTGCTTGCCATTTCCTTCGACGTCTTAACTCCATTAGCCCTGATTTGAGCCACAAGTTCAGGAGGACAAGACCTTTCAAACTGCGTGCGCACCATTAAGTCTATAACCCCTTCCACGGACTTGGGGGTTTCATCCTTACTCATCCACTGAGCCACATAGTCCCTTAAACGATCCCGGAACTGTGCAGCCGTTTCATTTTCTTCCAACATTGCCCTGTTGAACTAATGCCTGGCCTGCTCAGTAGTCAGCCCATATGCCCGCAGCAGTGCAGACTTCATGTCAGGGAATTTATTTTCAGGACGCTCTAGTCGTCGAAGAATCCCTAAAGCTTTCCCATCAAGCTCGTAGGCTTCTGCGAGATGCTCAAACCGGGAAATGTACATTTCCATGGATTCGCCCTCCTTAAAGGTGGGCATCTGGGGAAATTTCCTATAAGTGACGTTTTGAGTGGGAGAATTTTGGTTCCTTTCCGCTAAGGCCAGTTGGAACGCCCGTTCCCTTTGTCTCTCTTCACGTTCCAGCTTCTTTTCTTCCTTCTGAAAGTCTAGCTGGGCTAAGAGTTCTTCGTGCTCGCGTCGCTTGTCTTCTCTCTCCTCAGCCTTCTCCATGTATGCAACCGCCTCAGCCCCCTCCAGCCCGAGGGCACGTGCTTCCTCAAAAGCCGCTGCACGAGCTGACATGGTGTAGGTGTGGGCGATACAATTGTGCAATCATCCACGGTCTGGGTCCCTGTTCGGGCGCCAATTGTTACGTTTTAAATGCAGGAAAGTGGCTTTCTTACCGTAGAACTCGGATACCTTCACACTGGTTACTCACCCAAGAGATTATGGTGTATCACTACGTAGAATTTTGCTCTGCTTCCGGCATTCAATGCGTTATGTACTTGATAAATAATGATTTAATGAATTCCACCAACTTCCAACATCCATCTAAGTTATTGGTTATACTTTGTCATAACCAATGAGTCATTACCTTTGGTAATAATAATAATAGAGGGGTCACAGATACGGGCAGATGATTGCACTTACGTTTATTTGGCACAATTCCATACACTGGACTTATAATTTGCATGGATAGGTCAGTCACTCACATTCACGCCCCAGTACCGTAAGTTATAAGGGAGAGTTTGTCAACCTGGTGAATTAATCGTTTAGATCTATTAGGCCGGCCTGGAGTGCTCTTGTAGCAAACAGGCCCTCACCATTGATCACTTCCTTTACAGGATGTGTTAACTTGTCGCTGGACTTAACAAAAATCTCGGGGATTTGCACACACAGACCCGTAGCACTGGTAGGACTGTATGGCCCCTGATCTTAAGTCCGCGGAGCAGGAGGTCTTCTCTAACCCAAGGTCTAAAGCCCACTGGCTAAATTGGTTTTTTTGAGGCATGAAGTGATGAACAGTACACCACTGTCTCACTGGCCTGCCCCCCCTACATGTCCCAGTCATGGCTGGCCGGTTACCTTATCTCTACCGTAAACAAACATTTGGGATGGGTTGTGCGGGAGGCCCAACGCAACCCATGACAATCATATCGCCCCTCGCTCTACGTCTCTCAAGGGAGTGCAAATTAAGATGCTCTAACCTGTCTCTCTACTCATGGTTCCTAATGCCCGGGATTATTCTTGCCATTCTCCTCTGAATTCTTTCTAAGGATTCTACATCCATTCTGTAGTAGGGTGACCAGAAACGAACTGAGTAATCCAAGTGAGGTCTCACAAGCGCAAGATATTGCTTCAGGATAACTTCGCTAGTCTTGTAACTATCACTCTCAAGTACATTATTAGCTTTATTTCGAGCAAATACACATTGTTGACTTGGTTTAAGATTCCTACTTATCATTACTCCTGAATCGCTCTCACAGTTGGATTTCTCTATAACAACGTTATTCATCTGATATCTGGTTTCTCTGTTTACATCTCCTAGGCTAAGCACTTTACATTTGTCCAGACCATTCGAAAAATTTGTTTAGATCTTCTTGTAGTTTTGAGGAGTCCTCGACAGATTTAATTACACGCCCCATTTAGTGTCATCAGCAAATTTACTTCTGTTGCTGTCTACGCCTATAGCTATGTCATTTATGTATATAATAAATAATAATGGTCAAAGTACTGAGCCTTGGGGTACTCCACTAGTAACGTTATCCCAATCAGATTTAGTGCCGTTAATGCTTACTCGTTGTTTCCTGTCCTGTAACCAAGCCCTAATCCATTTTAGAATATTTCCTCCAATGCCATAAGCCTCCACTTTTCGTATTAGTCTTTCGTGGGGGACTCTGTCAAAGGTTTTGTTAAAGTTGAGGTATACCACAACATCATAATTGTGCCCGTCGTCCACTGATTTGAAAACAGCTGAAAAGAATATAAATAAATTAGTCAGACATGAACGCCCACTTATGAAGCCATGTTGGGAATCATTGATCAACTTGTCTTTCTCCAGGTGATTTCGAATAGAGTTTGAAATTATTGCTTCCAGCAATTTGCCTACAATTGATGTTAAACTAATTGGACGGTAAATAGAGGATAGTGATCTATCTCCCTTCTTGAAAATCGGTATCACAATTCGCTATTCTCCAGGATTCTGGTACTACACCCGTTTTTAATGACATGTTAAACAATTTTGATAAGGGCATACTAAGCTCTTCCTTACATTCCTTTAATACTCTGGCAAATATCTCATCGGGACCTGGTGACTTTTTAGGCTTTATCTTATCTATTTGCTTACTAACATCGTTACAAATCACTACTATCTCGCTTATTCTATTTTCTTCACTATCTCTGAATATAGTCGGTGCCTCGGTTTATCATGCTTAGATTTTCGGTGTTGAAACATATTTGTAATAGAATGAATTGTAGATGGTGAAACTTAAGGTAGAGTGTTATTGGCTGGTGTAATGATGGTTGAGGATGGGTAAGGTGGAATAGTGGTAGAGGGAGGGAGGGAGAGACACTAGGTGTACTGTAGAGGTCAAGGATGGGTAAGTGAGAGGTAGTGGTAGAGGGAAGGAGTATGTAGTAGCACAGTACTGTGAGGAGGTAAACCTACGACTGTAACCAATAAATTCTCGCTCAGGCTGGCATCCTTGCCAGACGGTTTTTCGAGATTTCACAAGACATTATTTGATATAATTCAAATATGGTTGAAGATTAAGGAAAAACACTGAGTTTATTGAAGAAGTGACAAAAGCCATCACTGAACTAAGTCTGATTTTAGAAGGAAAGAACCAACAATAATCTTAATGCATGCATACTCAAGTTTCACAGTATTCAGTGGTTCGTTCATGGTAAAATTTGACATAATTTAGTGGTGACTATTGCCAATTTGCCGAAACGGCATATCCTCGGCCACTTCTTAAGTCAGTTTAAAGGCGTTTTTTTTCCTTGATCACCTCCAATTGTGCATTAAGCACTTTAAAACAAGTTGTTGTTACCTCGTCAGGTCCCAGATTGGCATGGGCGACGCCCCAGGCCGTGAGAATCTGAAGGTGGCCATGGAGAAGGCACGCAGGAAGATGGAGGAAGGAACACCAGATGGTTCTCCAGGCTCCTCCCGCGGCTGCTCGCCTTTCCCCGACTTGTACACAGGACCTCACCTGCTGGACGCCATTAAGAGCCTGGACCTGAGCCCCAACGCTTCTCCCTCTGAATCACCAATGCCGCCCTACCCTGACGGCAACAGGTTCTGGTCCGCACAGGGCAAGGCCAAGGACGGTATGTACAAAATAACAAAAGTTTAACTAAATTCTTTGTGTATGTTTATGTCTACTGTAAGCGACTGGGAAGACAGTTTTTTATGATAAGACAGTCGTTGTTGGGTGCTGATTAAGTTGGGTCGTTTACCATAATATAAAAAATTATTTATATTCTAGAGGTTTATTTAATGCCTTTTTTTTAATACATTTTCCACTTGGAAAACTTATATCTTTATAATATCAAAAGTATCATACCAAGGTTTTCTGAAATATTTTTGAGGTAGGAATGTATTTGATTTTTTTTTAATAAAATATATGCTGCATAATATGGATAAGTGAGACTATGATACCGCAGGTCAAGCAAAGGATCCCAACATGCTGACTGTGCCAGGACGTCGCTCCTCCACCACGCTTAATAAGGAAGGTGGGGACGTCGGACCCATCAGCTTAGACGTGCCTGTTCCCCGCAACGTGAAGGATTCTCTATTAATCATCAAAAAGAAGGCAGAACCTGAAGCTTCTAAAACTGAGAAAAAGTCTACGAAGCCTCCAGCAACCATCTCAACGGTGTCAGAGACCAAAGCCCCTAAAGTCCAGCAGAAAGATGTGAACAAGGATGAAGCTCAAGTTCAGAAGAAAGAAAGTGCACCTCAGAAACCAGTGGCTCAAATCCAGCAGCAACCGGGAGCCGTAAAGCCTTGCCAGGCCAAGCCCAGTGGACAACTGCCCATCAACAATCAACAGAAGTCTGAGGGTCCGGCACCCCCCAAACTGCAGCAGATAGGACGCCTCCCCATCAAGGATCCCTCAGCAGTAAGGATCCCTCCCCCAGCGGCCGTGGGTGCCCGTCGTGGCCCTGATACTGAGCATGCTCTTCGCCGTCCCGCCGCCCCTCGGGTACAGCAGGTCCAGCAGCAGACATTCACTGGTTCCGATGATTTGGAGACGGTGGACTTTGTCCGTCGCCCATCACGGCCTCCACCCAAGCAGGAATCTGACGTCCAAAGCAGTCCACCACCTGCCATTGCCGTAATCCCCTCCACCCCTAAGCCAACAGAGACTCCTGTGCCTCCATCTCCTCCCTCTCACAAGCCATTCGTGAAGCCCCAAGCTCCGGCAGCCCCGAAGGCTCCCGTGGAAAAACCTCCAACAGAGAAGATTCCAGTAGAGAAGGCACCTGCAGAAAAGGTTTCCACAGAAAAGAAAACTCCCTCAGAGAAGGTTTCGCCAGAGAAGGCACCTGCGGAAAAGGTTTCCCCAGAAAAGAAAACTCCCTCAGAGAAGGTTTCACCAGAGAAGGCACCTGCAAAAAAGGTTTCCCCAGAAATAAAGTCTCCCCAAGAGAAGAGTGTCTCAAGCAGTGAACAGAAACCTTCGACTCCGCCAGCTGCGACCTTCCACAATAACTCTTCATCTACCCCGAGTCGACCACTTTTGGCACCCACCCCAACTGAGGAGAAGAAGGGCGGGTGGCTTTAGGTTGATTAGTGGGAGTCGCCACTACCATCGCCCATCATATGTATTTAAAGGAATACTAGTCACTGGGTGGAACGACATTTCAACCGTAAAAGGAATAAGATCATAATTGTTAGACACTTTTTATGCATGTCCAGCTTCTTCTGTTTATGAAATAATTTGTTTATTATATTCTTTCTGTCTCTGTTTTGCAATAGACACTGCTCAGTCTTCTTAACAATCGTTCCGCGCATTTCAAAATCTCTAAGCAATTGAATTTTCTCTGTGAAAGCCTTTTAGGTCAGTATACGTTTTATTGTCATATTCAAGATCTTTTAATTATTATTCATTATTTGTGTCTTTCGGTTATTTATATGCTTCCATAGCACCTTGAAATATATATCTTGTAAATGTTTTCTGCCTTATATATAAATGATAATGCTTGTAGACTTGACTATTACAGACAACTGAGTTACGCTTTATCGGAGCTGTGTCAACAGTACCCTGAAGAGCTGAACCAACATCATAACCCTCCAGGTCCTTCCTTACAGAATGCTTACAGTTGAGTGTGTACCAGCCCCTGGGAGGCACAGCCTCACTCGTAACACCACAACTTGCATAGAACAAATCAAATTAATAGATAATAAGTAACTTATGATTATTGGTGGATGGATATTGTTACGATTCTAGTCGTGCTGTGTATACTTGACGATCCTAAAGCATTACGTATAATAAAGTGGTGGCAAGAAACAATGCTTCTTTAGCTTATAATATAAATATATGATACAGTACTGACATAGTTGCTTTGTTGATGTTCTCTTTTCCAGTCCCAATGCTGTATACACACTCCTGGATATAATCCTTACATTTATACGAATATATGAATTCTACAATACCTAATAATTGTGAAATTAGAAAAGAATATATGTAAAAAACAATGTATTTCTCTCGTATATGATGATATAGTTGTGTAAGATTACTCTATAGATGTTATACTGTATGTGTTAAGTTCTGACAATTTTGTGGAGAACATGCGACCGATTGCAAAAGTGGCTAACGAGCTGATCAGTGGTGAAGAGGTTAAAAAACAAAATGGGATGATGGACAACACGACATGAAGAAGAATTACCCAGAAAAAACGCCGCGGGTTGACCACAACTTTCTAGTGAACAGACAAAGGTCGATGGGTCGCTGATATGTGGAAGATGACAGTGCGCATACCTTTTATACACACAAGTATCTTTCAACACACACAACTAATAGTTTCTCTTGTGTGACGGTATTCGGTTTGTAGTTTCGATTATTTATTAAGTTTTAATTTGTATTATATCGTATATGAGAGATTACTTAACATAATGAATAATAATTTAAAAATAAAACAGTTATTATAACAGTTATACGTAAAGCTGAGTTTAAGTTATTCCTTAATTGTTTGTGAGCCAGTTAGTGGCGATAAGGTACTGACTCACACTACAAGCTGGTGGCAATATGGTTATACTAGTGGACTAGTGGTACTGAGCTACTGACTTACACTACAAGCTGGTGGTGATGTGGTTATACTAGTGGTACTGAATCACACTACAAGCTGGTGGTGATAAGGTTATAATACTGGTACTGACTCACACTACAAGCGGGTGGTGATATGGTTATACTACTGGTACCGACTCACACTACAAGCTGGTGGTGATGTGGTTATAATAGTTGTGGTTAGCGTCTCAAGGTTGTCTAATGTGTCTTGTTTACCCTGCGTTGCGGACTTTAACCACCCCCCCCCCTTCCCCGAAAAGAAGATCTTATGTGACGAGAAGAAATGCGAAGTTATTCATTCACCCAGATCACACGATAATGCAGAGGGAACAGCACAGGAAGCACCCACACAGCTTGAAGCGAGGAGGAATGGTCGAGGAGGAACGGGAACGGTGTCATCGTTTAGCCAACACAGAGCCAGTGGGCAGCAGTACACCCTCCACCCTCTACCTCCCACCCAGGAGAGGCAAGCGCCGTGTAAACAATGACATTTATAACCACACCCTGCAAAATACAGTGTATTTAGCAAATGCTGCAGCTACTGAGAATAGAGGGGAGCCGGGGTTACTACCAAGAGCAGAAACTTTACCGAGAACAAATTCCGGCTTGAATGCCATGTACACTAATACTGACACGTTCCTTGATAACGGCTAGTAAGCTGATAAGAGGCGAATATGAAAAAAAATGAGAGAGGAGTTTTAAACATTACTAAAGGTACACCAACCCGATATAGTAGGAGTTGTAGAACTGTTGTACAAGAACAGGAGAGTCGACCCAGAGGGATGTGAGTTCAGTATTGACGGATATGACTTATTTACGAACCTTTCTCAAGAAACTTGCGAGAGGGGTGTGTTTATTTATGCTAGGCAAGACCTTAGAGCATGCCAGGTGGGGGTACAGTGAGAGGATGTTTTTGAAGAATCCAATTGGCGTAAAATTATATTAAAGGGAGGAGACTTACTTATTGTCGGGTGTATCTACAGATCCCCAAACTGTAGCTTACCAAACCAAAGGAACTTAAGAGCTTTAATAGACAACGCAGTGAGGCTCAACCCGAGCCACCTCCCTATCATGGGGAATTTAACAATGGCGACATCGACTGGAGAAATAAGTTCACGCCAAATGACTTAAATAACCCTGCTACTCTTTTGGTAGAAACTCTGGGAGATAATTTTCTGTTCCAACATGTTAAAACCCTGACACATTACAGAGGAGAGCAAACACCCAAGCCACTGGACCTCACCAAAACAAACGAGGAGTGTATGGTGGCCAAACGGGAACATCTAGCCTCAGTTGGCACCAGCCACCATGCATGCTGTCCTTCAGATTTAACTGTTACTTAGTTCACGACAAAACCAGGCCAAGATGCAAATATTACAAAGGCAATTACGACGGGATGAGGAAGGAGAAGAGAGGTGTCCACTGGATTGACTCACTAAGGCATAAGAACGCAGACACTACTCCGAATATCATAACTAGTAAAGTGACCCATTTGATCGAGAAATATAGACCCAAGACCAAACCCAGTGCCTCTAGGAATACTAGGAGACCCGTACACATGAACCATGAGGCGGTCGACAAATTTAAGAAGAAATCCCAGAATTTCAAGATGTGGGTTAGGTCAAACGATGAGCAGGACAGGAGGGTGTATGCAAGAGCCAGGAACCAAGCAAAGTCAGAGTATAGAAGGGCTGAAAAGGAGTTCCAGAAGCTGGTTGCAAGCGTGGTTAAGTCAAACACAAAGGCGTTTTACGTCTATGCAAAGTCGAAATTAAAAACTCAAGTAGGAGTATCGGACCTGAGGCTTGAAGATGGTAGTCATGCAGATTCTGACCAGGACAAAGCTGGGGCATTCAACAGCTACTTTTCCTCGGTGTTCGCAAAAGAGGATACGATTAATCTTCCCGCGTTTAAGGACAGACGGTTCGACACAGCACTGACCCACATTATGTTCACAAAAGAGGTTATTAGAAATAAACTGTCAAATCTAAAGGTTTATAAGAGTCACGGCCCTGACATGGTGCATCCCAGAGTGTTAAGAGAATTGTACAACGAGCTTGCGAAGCCCCTGAAGATCCTGTTCTGCAGATGCCTGGATGAACAAAAGGTCCCCAGTGATTGGAAAATGACTTATGTGTGTCCTATCTTCATGAAGGGCGATCGTCATTCCACGAATAACTATAGACATGTGAGCCTAACCAGCATAGTATGTAAAGCACTTGAGAGCAGGTGCGATGATGGAACATGTACTACGAAACAACCTTGTAAAGGATTGCCAACACGGTTTTACGCCAGGGCGCTCCTGGTTAACACAATTACTCAAGGTACTGGATATTTGGACCCAAATTCTGGAACAGGGTGGTAATATCCACAATATTTACCTAGATTTTGAAAGGCTGAAAATTAAACTGGAAGTATATGGGATTCGAGGAAATGGCCTAGCGTGGATCGGAGACTTTCTCCATGACCGCAAGCAGTGTGTGGTGATTAATGGAACAAAATCATCATGTGTACCCGTCACAAGAGGGGTACCACAGGGCAGTGTATTTGGCCCGCTATTATTTGTTTGCTTCATAAATGACATTCCTGACGCTGTACATTCCTCCATACAAATGCTTGCGGATGACGCCAAGTTATTTTGGGAAATTAAGAACCAAGGAGACTGTGAAGAGCTGCAGAAGGATATCTGTGAGCTGCAAGAACGGTCGAAGAAATGGCTGCTGTTATATATGTGTATGTTTATATGCTGCCTTTATTGATTATATAGACATTATATATTATGTTACTTCTTACCAAAGTTAGAATGTGTTTAGGCCTGTTTAATCACGAATGTGTTAGGCACGCGGTACACAACAACAACGAATAAACGTGCTGAGTAAGAGTGAGCATGTGGCTTCTCATTCTCCCATTAAATCATGTAAGATACTACAGCTGCTAATATTCAATGCCACGAAGTGTAAGAGGCTGCACCAAAAACGTACCAACGGTAAGGAGGCGCATCACATGTCCCAACGGGACGAAGAAACTGTATTAATTGAGATTGAATGTGAAAAGGACCTAGGTGCGTACGTTGACAATAAAAGGAAGTTCTCGGGTCAATGCGAGAAGAAGGTAAATCAGGCAACTAAATTATTCTTATAAGAAAGTAGTTCAGATATCTAGACGATCTTCAAGAGTGAAGTGCTTCCCCATCTGGAGTACTGTCACCTCGCCTGGTCCCCGACATATGCTAGGGACTGTCAGTCGATTGAACATGTCCAAAGGAGGGCCACCAGACTGATGCCTGCACTTCGACACCTCAGCTACCCTGAGAGATTAGAGCACCTGGAATTGCCAAGCTTATACTACAGACGGGCAAGGAGGGACCTAATTGATGTGTATAAACATCTCAAAGGGCAGTACTCAGTCGAGTGCGCAAACATGGAGCGTGCAAACACCTGCCCCACTATGGGTCACAGCTCAAGGTTGAAGAAGCCTCAAACCTAGAAAACTGTGAGGGGTAACTTTTTCGGAGTGAGAGTTGTGATCTCTTGGAACAGTCTGCCAGAGAGTATTGTGACGGCATCGAGTGTGAGCTCTTTTAAGACCCAACAAGAACTAGATCAGCTACCAATATATACACAATAAAGAAAAAGGTGGAGACCAGAAACACAAGGACCTGGAGGGTCCCCCCAAACTAAACACAAGGCCCTAGATGGTACCATCATTAGCTTAGTTTAGCTTAGCTTGTCAACCGTGCCCCCGTGGACTTGGGGGCAGCTGCGTCTGGTATACTGTAGCGTAGGGTATGTGACCAGTTGTCAAATTTCCCTTTGTGTTTGTCTATTTTCTCTTTGTTAGGCTCACATACATACATACATGTAGGAGATCTCGCACTAAGGATGGAGGTGAAAAGGGAAACTAACAATAGCGTTTTCTATATATATATATATATATATATAATCAACGACCTCACCAGCAAGGAATCGAACCCTCGACCTACTGGGTGTGACTAGGGAACGCTTACCGGCTAGGCCACAAGGACACTAAAAGCAGTTCTAGACTCTGTTATAGTTCACACAAAGCCTGTTCGTCGAGCTGATGGCGCCGTGAACCTCATTGGGAAACTGCCCGTGCCTCGTATGTGGTGTCAGTAGCATTATACCGAATCCAGCTGGTATGAAACGCGAGGTACATATATATACTTCATTTTTAGTCCATTTAACACGCGGACTTTGAACATATAATCAACGACCTCACCAGCAAGGAATCGAACCCTCGACCTACTGGGTGTGACTAGGGAACGCTTACCGGCTAGGCCACAAGGACACTAAAAGCAGTTCTAGACTCTGTTATATTTCACACAAAGCCTGTTCATCGAGCTGATGTAAATCCACAATGAAAACGTGGATAAGATTAATCTTGATAAAATCACACGGGAGAATGGAAACAATGGAGTAATGATATTGTCCCTAGTATCACGTTCAAAATTGAAAGAGAAATAAATGAATCCCTTCCATTTCTTGATATGCTTATCATGAGAAATGGCCAAAACTATAAATTTAAGGTATATAGAAAGCCCACACAGGTTGATAGTTTCATTCACTTTTTATCGAATCACTTTGAGTCTACCAAAATGTCAGTATTTTCTGCTATGTTTTTAAGATGTCTGCGTATTTGTGACTCTGAATTTATTGACGATGAATTGAAACACATTCGTTCTATTGCACAGAAACTCGGGTACCCTTCTGTGTTTGTTGATCGTTGTTTTAAAAGGGCTAAAAATCCTTTCATTCCTCTCAAACTAGACAAGTTCCTACACTTAAGAATATTTTGACTCTGCCCTATCGTAATGAATTTGTCCCGTTAGTTCGGTCCCTCAAGCTTCTAAATATTAATGTTGTTTTCAAGTATGACTCAACCATTACCAATATGTTAATAAGGAATAGCCCTAGTTTGAATGTAAATGGAAGTGTTTATTGTATTCCATGTAGCAAATGTAATTGTAATTATGTAGGTCAGACAGGAAAAACACTGCAGCTCAATCAAACAACATAAGTATAATATCAAAACTGCATCTGAAAGCAGTGCCTTGTTCGTTCATGTTAGGAATAATAATCACCCCATTGCTTGGGAAAAAGCTTAGAAGTATTCAAATCATCTTGTGTCACAGAAAGACTTCTTGTTGAAGCTAGTTTGATTAAGGAATTAAAATCAATAAACCTTAGTGATGGTCAGTTCAAAACTGATAATATGTTACATAAATTTATTTGTCAGTGGCCCAAGGTTAAAAATGCTTTAAAAACCTTTGATCTAGATGTATGATAGTTATTTTGTGGGTCCCCTTTTTTCTGACCTAACTTGACTAGTCACGTCACCACCCTTCTCTTAAGCTCCTCTACGTGTGTGTTGGTGTGGGGATTAGTGGATGTCATCATTTTGACCAGACCTCATGTTTTTAGGTCACCCTGTATATTTAAGCCTCTCTCTGTCCATGTAATCCAGTTGCCTCTGAAGATGTCTTGAATAAAGACGAAAGCTAAGGTACTCCGTTGTTTCCATTTTCCCGTGTGATTTTATCAAGATATATATATATATATATATATATATATATATATATATATATATATATATATATATATATATATATATATATATATATATATATATTGTCGCGATCCCAATATCCTTTATACCTGGGGAGTGAAACCTACCCTAAGTTATAAACAAATAAAGGAACAAATAGGGAACACGGCAATAATTATCCCCTCAAAAAACCTACTCAACTAATGTACTTGAATAAGTATGAACAAATTGAAGTAAGTAAGTCACAAAAGGGAAGATAATTAATTAATTCAATTTATGTACTAAAGGGAGTAATGACTAGCAAACAAATTTAAGGGAATAAGTAATTGTATATCAAAATAAGAGTGATGCCGGAAGGGTGAAAATATACCGTAAGGAGTTAGACCAAACGAATGTTACTTAACATAACTATATTACACAGACATACAAAATATGTACATACAACAATCCCTACAAAATAGTTATTTCCTACCAAACAGGAGATTCCTTACCACCAGGATCCCTTCCTAGGCCTAACTAAACGTGTTACTAATACCTGATACCCCTAGGGCATTGCAGAAGACTGGACAAGGCACTAGACAAGGGTCAAGGCTAGAGAACGAAGGGACACGTCTACCATATGCCACGGTTTTTCGCTACTGGGGAAGTGTGGGGCACGCCGTGGAGGAGAGCATCTCATATCACGTGATCCAGGACATTTGCTGGATAGTTTATATAATTAATTAATACTACTCTTGATTTGACTTAACAGAGTAAGACAATGATGCATATTAATAACATACATAAATATACAATTAACCTAAGTAACTAAGAACAATAATAATATAATAAGTACAATTAACAAGTTTATAGCTTGTGTGAAATGTAGGCGTGAACATATGCCTCACACTATGCGAGTTCCCGAGCGCTCAGGCACGTGACAATATATATATATATATTTATATATATATATATATATATATATATATATATATATATATATATATATATATATATATATATTATATGTACAATCCAGTGCTAGGGAGTTGCTGTGTGGTGAGGAGATTGTTGAGAGGAGGTCTTGTCTGTTTGAGGGCATTGAGGAGAATGACCTTCTTGGCTTTGGAGTCATGAGTTATGATGTGAAAGAAGAAAATTAGGGATTGAAGAAAAAGTGGTGAAACTGAAATACAGTAGGAGTAGAAAGAATCTGGGCTCAACCAGATCGCCTCTTCTTTCCTGAATGTACCTGAACCGGCTCCAGTGTTGGTCAAGTCTTGTCTTGAAAGAGCTTACACTCGGTGCCGTCACAACACTTTCCGGCAGATTGTTCCAAGAGTTTACAACCCTCACTCCGAAAAAGTTTGCCCTCACAGTTTTCTGGAATTGCGGCTTCTTCAATCTTGAGCTGTGACCCCTTGTGGGGGCGAGCGTCCGCCAGCTCCAAGTAAGGACACTCGACTGAGTAGTGCCCCCTGAGATACTTATACACCTCAATTAGGTCACCCCTTGCCCATCTGTAGTATAAGCTAGGCAAGTTCAGGCACTCCAATCTCTCAGGGTAGCTGAGGTGCCGAAGTGCAGGCACCAGTCTGGTGGCACTCCTTTGAACATTTTCAACCAACTGACAGTCCCTAACATATCTCAGGGACCAGACAGGGTGACAGTACTCCAGATGAGGAAGCACTTCACTCTTGAAAATCGTTACGAGGAACGGACCGTGTAGAACATAAGAACATAAGAATGGAGGAAACTGCAGCGGGCCTATTGGCCCATACTGGGCAGTCCCGTTTACACCCAACCCCTATTGCTCATATGAGCATCCAACCTATGTTTGAAGCAATTCAGCGTATTCGAGTTAATGATGATATTTGGTAACTTGTTCCATTCATCCACTACTCTGTTTCCAAACCAGTGTTTACCTATTTCACGCCTAAATCTAAATTTGTCCAATTTAAAACCATTGTTACGAGTTCGCTCCTGGTTGGATAATTTGAGTACCTTTGTAATGTCCCCTTTGTTTAGCCCTGCCTACCTGAACGAACTTCTTATAAGACCCAATAATTTATTTGCCTGGTTTACCTACTCGCAATAGCCCGAGAACTTCAGCTCATTGTCAACATACACACCTAGGTCCTTCTCACATTCAGTCTCAACTAGTGCAGTTTCTTCATCCCGTTGGAACATATAACCAACCTTAGAGCAATTGCGACATGTAGCCCCACTTGCAGGGCAGTTGCTTTTACCGGAGGCATGTGTCATGCCGCAGTTCCCACAGTGCGCACGACTGGGGTGTCCAAGTCGGGGGGCAGCTACCTCAGACTCACCCGTGACGTCATCACCAACCGCGGCTGCCTCCTTGGCTGCTCCCACCACTGCCTGGCCAGACGTACGACACAATACACCAGCATCTCTCACTGCTGCCTCAAATAGCATACATTTGTTTCTAAGCACTTCAACACTATTATAACTCGAGTACCCCTGGAAAATTTCCCTTTTCAACACTGGGTTACTCAGGCCCACCATAACTTTACGTAATAGCATGTACTCAGAGAGGTCGTTATCACAGGTGGGACATTTAAATTCACACTCCACTGCCTCGGTACCGTTCTTGCCTCGCAAGCGAGATGTCACTGGTTCGATTCCCAGGCCGGTGAAAGTTGTTTGGACTTACTTCCTAGCCCCCATTAGTCCCTGTTCACCTAGCAGTAAAGTAGGTACCTGGTGTAAATCGAAAGTTGCGAATTCGTATTCAGGGAAAGTTGTTGGAGCTTCCAATAACTTCATGACAAACCACTGACTCTTCAGGCTTCTACGCCCTTAACTCGTGAGACATAAAGACAAGCATGAACTTAGCATGCTTCCCTGTTGGGCGCTGTAAACGCTTCTGCGCTTCACCTTACACAAGGATGTAGGGGGGTGCCCAAAAAAAAAAAAAAAAAAAAACTCCACTGTCTCTGCGAAGCAGCGTTGAAAATACATTTTCATGGGCTCTTCTTCACCTTGTTTGCTGTTGAAAAGCTCGTTCCATTTCACAGCTTGGTTTGACGATTGAAGAAACATTCCACTGATGTCATTCAGGGCTTCCTTGGGCGAGAGCTGCTCCCACTGACCGCTGGGATATCTCGAGTCAATCACCCTTTGGAGTGCAGGGACGCAGTTCAGGCGAATGTGGAGTGTGACCACCAGTTGTGACCATCCGTTCAACTGCACCCACGACTCCATGGACTGCCTCCATGTCCTAAACGCCGCTGCTGGCATTTCTGCCTTACACTTCTCTGGAGTGACCGCTGCTGAGGGCTTTATGACCGGCATAGGAACATGACCGTGGCCGCCAGTAGCTAGAGACGCCATCTAAGCCATCAATGCACTCATGGTCGGCTGCTGGGCGCGTGTGGTGTTCCCCGCCGGTGTAGAGATGCCCCAGCGTTCCCTTGAGGGCGTCGAGAATCGTGGACATGTAGGGGCCATGTTGATGTTTTCGTCAGGGCTGTAATGGCGTGTCGGGCCCCAGCATCCTACTCACTGCGCCCTGTGAGAGGTTTGAATAATAGACCAGGTTCTTTGTAGACTTTACTCTTAGAACGTCGAATGGTGACTGGCAACCGGGCGCTTCCACAGACAAGCTCACACCTGAACACATGGGAAAACATATGGTACGATGGAACTCCATTTCACAATCTCACATATCCAAATGTTAGTGAGATCGCACTTCGAGTCCTCTTGTAAGGGCAGGGTTTCCTTACTTTATACTATCCTTCAGATTTATTCTATTTCATATATTTCTTCTCCTCTATACTTCTTCAATATATTTATTCTTTATATTCTTCTTTCTTATATTCTTATTTCAAATATTTCTTATATTGATTCTCTTCTGTTATTATTCTTCAATACTTATTTACTTATTTTCTTGCTCATATCTAGCTTTTATATTACTATTTTCTGGTGTATATATTTAATAATTTCATATGCTGTCTTTATTTCTAGTCGAAGTATATATTTTATATTTCTCTGCTTATATTTTCCAAGTCAATATTCTTTTCTTTACTTCATTTCTTTTCATATATAGTATTGTATTTTCTGAATTTCTATGTCGTTACCTCTCTAAAGTACACCCTGTTTTAATTATATTCTAAACCATGGATTAGTCTGGGGAATCATGTCATTCTTATTACAACACGTATTATAGTTTCAATGGTAGCCTGCCACCACCCAGACTTTTATTAGAATATAACATATCTCATGGAACTGTTAGGTAGCGTGTTAGCGAGTTTCTAGGCACGTGAGTTACTAGTTATTTTCTGAGAACCAAAGTGAAGAAGGGATATAGTGGTGATACTTGTAGTTTACTAATTTAATATTTATTAACATATGGCGTGAATGAGATGTTAATTAAGTTCACTCAGACCAGACTGGACCATCTAGGTCTTACTTTACATTAAAAGCAAAATAGATCATTTCTTGATTACAACATTATACACTCATGATATTACTTCATTGTCAATACAGATGATTACATAACACACTCGACGAAATCCAAAATTAAGATAGTATCAAACACATCCTGTTTGTTAGGAATGAACAAATTAGCACTTTAACTAGCAATCAGTGGTAGTACACCTGGTTGGTGGACTCAACTCCTATAACAACAGTACCGCTGGAAACACCAACACTCATGGGTTCAATACTTAACCTGGGATAACTATATTTCTGCTAGTTAATCCCCAATCATAGAAACAATAATACTGTGGTCCATATAACTGTAAGGAGTGCCCCAGGGTGTAACAACAAACGAAGAACACTGTTCAGGTCAGTTGTAAAGTCCTACACAAGGCGAGGGAGTTCGGGCCCAGGGTGCGGACTCGCACAGTTTAATCCTGCCGAATTAATGACATCGTCCAATACAGCCAGCTGGTATGCAGCTACCGATCCCCGATAGCTACTGGGTATTCAGCTAACACACACACTGTGCCTGAGATAATGATGGAGAAGAGTCAGAGATGTGAATAATAACTCAATCACAACAATCTTTTGTCTAGCAACGACAGACAACATTTACGTTCTGTTAATTCTTTCACTGGATAAATGACAATTTCACTGTTACAACATGAACACTGATATTCACAAAATTTACTGAGTTAAACTGACTTAATATAGCGGGCGGAGAATCGTACACATACCTGAGATAATGATGGAGAAGCGTCAGAGAAGTGACACTTTCCTCGGGGACGAGCTTATATACAGCTAACTGGCAACTCAGGCCTGAGCAGAACACATGCCAGAAGATCTAATCATGCAATGACAGAAATTACATTCGACTCAGTAGCTGTATGTTTAACTATGACACCCAATTGCCACTGGTCCTGCGAATTTCCTACGTCTATTCATATAATCTAATCAGAGATTGAGCATGCCAGGAAAACGTGGAATTACACACGCTGTTAGCATTAGTTTTACAAACTCAGCACGGCTGCAAACAAGGAGCTATTCAAGGGGATACGTTAGATTTTGGAGATTATACAGGTTGACAGAATAGTTCAGGAGATTAATGACTTTCTTAAATAGACAACTGACACTAACTAAACTACAAACATCAGATTCTCTGATGTTTGGGCAACGAAATAATCTAACTTCAGTAGCAATTAGAAATTCATGGCTATCCCCAGGGACAATATCACGGGGTGTCGTTTGTACTGGCAGACTCAACACTCACTTACTTAACCAATGATACTAACAATAAAGACAGTTAAAGCTTTCAACATCACTCACAAAGGATCTTGTATGCTTTAACTGTAATCAAACATATCTAAGTTGACTCAAAACAATGGTGTCCTCACTCATATTCAAATTCACTTTATAGAGAATTTGATTTCAGGAAGTCAGAGAAAATGGGATAACGGAGGACTCAGTCGTCTTGAAGCGATGAGAAAACGGACTCCTCAGACAGGGGGTCTCAAGGGGAGGCATAGATATATGTTTTGTGGGCTATTGAGCGTAATATGAATCGTCTGATTTTACGTTAATTGACGTGTATGACCGTGGTCATTACACTCTTGCCATTTTCTACAACTGTACTTATTTATGTGAATTTGGTTTCTCCACCCTTCTTCAAATAGAGAATAAAAGCCAAAACCTGCTACATGTTTACCCAGACATGAGATGTGCTTTATCAATCACTCAACCTCGAATCAGTCGACTGACTGAAGGGAAACAATGTCATCCATCCCATTGAACTGTAACAAAATATGCATTCTGCTTGATGATTGAAGACATTAAAAGAAAGGAAAAGTACCAAAACAGTATATTTTCAGCATTATTTGTAAGGGGCTTGGGAGAGAACTGAAGGGGGGCCACGAGGATGCTGAGAGTTCCTCATGGGGGGAATGAAGTGAAAAAGTTTGAGAAACATTGCCCTAGTATATCTCACGGACCAGACAGTGTCATGGTCACATTGATGGCTAGTCTGTTTTAACTCTGTTGATTCTTATTATACTGCACGCCCGCAAAACATGAATGGGTAGCTGGTTAGCTACCCCTAAGAAGAAACGCGCTTTTCCCTCTCTCGTTTTACAACTAGGATCCCTGTCCAAGTCCTGCCCATGTGAAGACAGTTGTCAATACGTTTTTATTCCACTTTCTCCTGGCAAGCTCAATCTTGAATTAGTCTGTGTAAATCAACTTTAGTAATTCGCCAGACCTTTGTCAACTGAGGGTCATCTTTGAATGCGTAACAGTTGGTTTGTTTGTAATTTCTGTCATTGCGTGAGATAGCCACGTCTGGCAACTCAAGAGTATATATACCAGGGCGAGGAGGGAGATCAAGCCTCCCTCTCTCCTGATGTCTTCATTTTGTCTCAAGTATGTTAGCCAGTGTTCCCCGCCTATATAGCCATTCAGTTTGATTCATTTTTTTTTCAATTTCAATTGTTTATTCCTTGACAGAGGAAGCGGGATCCTAGTGCTGTCACTAGGTACCCCTGTACAATGACACCAGAAGCATCTGGCAAGTGTGATAAATATTATAAAGGGGCTTACTAAAGCCTAAGGAAGGAAGGATATTCCTTTAACACATAATCAATGTTATTTACAAAATATCTGGCCAGGGGATCGTGGAGTGGTGGTCCAGCAGGCGTCACGGAAGCGTTGTGTGTGGGGACATCTTAGGAGGTAGTGGATAAGGGTGCTGCTGTCGGGTCTTCTGCATAATGCACAAGAGCGTTGCTCAGGGGATGCGGGGATACTAATCTCCCAAGCAAAGTCATACCCAATGATGATACGGGCAGCAATCACGTCCCCTTTCCCATAGACGTACGAGAGGTCAGGAAGTTTACGGAGTCAGTTTGATTTAGTCAATTTTGTGAGTATCAATGTTCATGTTGTAACAGTGGAATTGTCATTCACCCAGTGTGAGAAGTAATATAAATTAAATTTCGTCTGACATTGCCAGAAGAGAGATTGTTTGTGATTGTCCTCAGGGCTCCCTCTCTCCTGACGTCTTCATTTTGTCTCAGATTCCAGTGTGGGCTTATTTGAACACCCACCGGCTGTCCGGAGCCGGTGGCTACCTAGCAGTGAGTTATTTATGGACGATGTCGTTGATTTGACGTGAATAACTTACTGCAAATCAACATCGTGGGGCTGGACCCCTGACCCGCCACGTGTCGGAGTACAGCCGACCACAACAGCGGTCGTCAGTTTTAGAGACGCTAGTGTTATACCCTGGGACATGCTTTGAAGTTATATGGTCCACAGAGTGTGTTGTTGGATGTGTTAGGGGATAATTAACTGGAAATAATTATCCCATGTTGGATAGTGAACCCAGGTGTATGAGTTGTTGGTTTCAGTAATAACTTGTTGTGTGTTGTGAGTGCATCTCATATGCATTAACAACAGTCTGTGAAGGTATCAGAAGTAAGTTTGTCTGGTAATGTAATGTAATGCCCTGTACCACCAGTAAGGTGTGAGAAGTAAAGTATCTGATTGGAGGTGTAATATGAGTAAAGCCACGAAGTTGATCCTGGTAACTGTTAAGGTAATGTCTCACCAGGAAGGTGGGAGAAGGCAGAGTACCCACTTGGAATGGCATGTGAGTAAAGCCAAGGAGTTGTCATGTGTCTATATGTAAAGCCAAGGAACTGGTCCTGGTAACTGTAATGTAACGTAACACCAGTAAGGTTGTGTGTAGTAAGAGTACAGCATCTGAGTAAATTGCAGTTGAGTACAGCCGATGAGTTGCACCTTGGAGTTGTATGCTAATGATATATTTTTCCCTACTTTCATTTCATATTAATAAACCTTTTCTTAGAATACATCAGGGGTATTCATTTTCCCGCAGTAGTCCACCTTTATTTCCGTCCAAGTGACCCTGATATCAGAATTACAATACCCATGTGCCCTAGACCCTCGCCATGCTACCAAAGAACTGAAGTTATGTAGTAACCAATGAACTGAAGTAAGTAGAAAGAACAATTGAAGGAAATAAGACAAGAGAAGTGAGTAAGACAAGGGGGCAGCTTGAAGTTGAGTTGAGAGAGAACACCCCCCCCCCCTTACAACGGGGTGACACTACTCCAGATGGAAAGCACTTCACTCTTGAAGATCGTTATGAGGGACGACCTTCTTATAAGACCCAATAATTTATTTGCATGTTTTACCTTCTCGCAATGGCCCGAGAACTTCAGCTCATTGTCAACATACACACCTAGGTCCTTCTCACATTCAGCCTCAAATAGTGCAGTTTCTTCATCCCGTTGGTGTCATGGTCATAATGACGGCTAGCCTGTTAAAACCTTATAATTCATATTACGCTCCACGCCCACAAAACCTGTAAACATTCCGAGTCTCTCAGTTGAAGCATTCGTTCTCTAACCACTTCAGGAGATCCTAATCCTCCGTTTTCTATGTCTTATTACCGGGGAAACTCAAGTATACCTAAATTCCGCAAAGGGTATTTTTTTTTTATTTTTTTTTATTAGTAAGAGAACACCCTTGCTTTGCGTCAACTTAGAGATGTCTGATTGCAGATGAAGCATTCAAGATCCGTTGTGACTTATGTTGAAAGCTTCAATTGTATTTACTGTTAGCGTAATTGTTGATATAAGTCAGGGTGGAGTCGGCAGTGACAGTGAGGTATCATTGACGTCGGCCATAGAAATGCCAGTGATTGTTGACCGAGACTAGTAACCTCTTTTTCACCTATGAATATCAGAGAACCTGATGTTCATGGTGAAATTGTTGTAAGGATATTAATTATGAAATTAATTAATCAACCTGAAGGGAACCATCAGGCCAGCTTTCTTTGAAAAAGTAATCGGATGCTACTTGTCTTAGGCTCCGCCCACCGGGACTGCCATCCTGAACCTTGCAATCAATTTAATTCTTATCTTCGATAGCTCAGTCAGAGCATAGATTGAAAAGCAAATATTAGGAAATGGAAATGAGTTCGTAGTCTCAGTTTCAAAGTATACAGTAACGTAGTACATTGAAATAGTTGAGTGAGTAGCATTCGTAACTTAGCAAGGGTGAGGGGCCCAGGCGCTTTCAGCGTTAGTTAAGCGTCCGAAATATCTCTACCCACAGGTTCCTCTAGGGGTCTAGGCCATGAGTCTTTAGCTTGGAGACATCCTCCACACTAGTTTGGGAGATGGACGAAGGCCAGTAAACTCGGGTAAATGCGTGAACCCGAGCGTCAGGAACTCACCACCATCCTTAGGGCCCAAGGAACTGACCAGCCCTCACCGGACGCGTTCACTGCCCAGCCCAGCTTGTCGATCACAGGCCGAGCAAACAACTGCCAGCCCCCATCATTGTTATGGATGAGTCCATTACTCAGTAGGGCTATTGGGTGGCTGTTTTATTCCTCGAGTCCACCTGTAGGTGTCCACCTGAATTGTCTGAGTGTGGGCATTCAACAAAAGTAGGCTGACGGTCAGCCTACTTTTGTGGCGTAGCTAGAGTGTGTGCCGCCCGGGGCGGCCCTTGAGTTTGCTTCCCCCCCCCCCCCCCCCCCCCCGTGCCCCCACAAAATATACATATTGCACAGTGACTCACTCTTATATATATATATATATATATATATATATATATATATATATATATATATATATATATATATATATATATATTAAATAGTTTGTGTACCATTATAATATTACTGTACTTTCACATACTCAAATATAGTATGCTTTAAATACACCCCAAACATACTTAAACTTTATAAGTAACAGTTAAACAAAAAGCAAAAACGACATATAGGATAGGGAAAAAAGTAAAAAAAGTGTAAAAAATTAGGACCATCTCTATTTCTGAAATTAAAACTACAACTTTCTACAAAGTAACTTTTCTTGTTTTTTTGTTAGCAAATTCTTCAATGACATTGTCAAAAACTATTTCATCTGTCAATTGTCACTCTATAGACAGTATGGCAAGATTTCTCAACCGCAAGGTGCTCGTAGTAGATCTTAAGTAATTCTTGATCAGTTTTAGTTTCGAAAAACTCCTCTCACAGGGGGCTTTTGTCGGGGGGGGCTTTTGTCTGTACCCCAGTGAGGATAGTGTCTTAGTATAATATCGCAATGCTGTGAAACAAAATCTTAATATTTAATCTCAGTACCGCAGCAAAAGTCACATCAATATTTTTTAACCAATACTTTAATATTTCTTACCTTATAGTATTATGTCTTCCAACGAAGTAAATAACTGGATCGAAAACACAAGAGAACTTAAAAGTCGTCTAGCCTCCCCTCGTCTTGTCACGATGGAGACTTGTGCAGAACTGAAATGAATTGCTTGTAACTGGTGGATTGGTCGGCTGTACATGAACTGATATGACCCGAGACTGCATGGTTTTGCAGCTACTGGAGACGTTAATCCTTCCCTTTGTATCGGCGGCAAGTTAATCCTCGTCGTGTCTGACCTAACACCTGACCCACACCACATGAGCTCACTGGCGTACTTGTTTGAAGTTGTTTCCTTAATCCTCAACAGGTTACAGGTTGTGTGTGTGGCGGGGGGGGGGGGGGGGGGCCGCATAGCAAGGGTGTAGCTCATGACGTGGCCGTGATGATGTGGGGTCAGGTGTTAGGTCAGACACGACAAGGATTAACTTGCCGCCGATACAAAGGGATGGATTAATGTCTCCAATAGCTGCAGATATGGGTGATGAGCAGACCCAAAAGTGCCGCCCGGGGCGGACCGCCCCCCCCCCCCCCCCCCCTAGCTACGCTAGTGGGCTGACCATCACTTTGCTTGTGAGCAAAGGTACCACGTGGTGAAGCAAAGCTACTATTGCTGGTGCTGTTTGAGTATTAATGTTGGTGCTGTTTGAGTATTAAGGTTGGTGTCGTAACTGGCATCATTGCCACGGGTAATAATGGTGCTAAAGGGTGCTATGAGAGAGTATTAGGTGTGTTCTTGTACATGTACACCCAGTCATGGTGTAAGTGGAAAATGTACCTAAGTTCAACAGTACAAAATAAGTAAACTTCATTTTAATAAACCATTTTATAATTTTAATAAACCATTTTATGTGTATGTTCGGAGTATCATTTACCTGCAGTATTTTGCCGTCATTCCTTCCTATTGCTTGATACCAGAATTACAAGGTACCCATGTCTCATAACCCTCGAGCTACGCTACCATAGGACAGAGGTTATGAAGTAACTTGAAATGAGCTAACTATAAAAAACCTACGGGAGAAAATAAACTACAAATAAATTAAATAAAAAAGCAACGGTAAGACAACGCGCCCTTATAATGGGACATATGATACGCCTCCTTACCGCCTCCTTACCGTTGGTACGCCCCAGGTGCATCCTCTTTCACTTCGTGACATTGAATCTCAGCAGCCATTTCTTCAACCATTCTTGGAGCCCACAGAGGTCCTTCTGCAGCTCTTCACAGTCCGCTTGTTTCTTGATTTCCCGAAATAACTTGGCGTCATCGGCAAACATTTGTATGGAAGAGTGTACAACGTCAGGCATGTCATTTATGAAACAGACAAACAACAGCGGGCCCAATACACTGCCCTGCGGTACCTCGCTTGTGACAGGTACAGATGATGATTTCGTGCCATTAATGACGTGGGTTGGGTCAAACGATGAGTATGGCAGGAGGATGTATGCAAGAGCCAGAAACCAAGTAGGTATTACGTAGTGAGCAGCTACCAAACAGGGAGGTACTACCGCCTGAGAAGATATTGGAAGCATAATGTGATGTCTAATGGTAGACTCTGCTGCCATATGGCATCACGAAAATTATTGTGACCAAGTCCCAGGATGCTGATCTGACTTTCAGCCTCATTTCACACAATTGCATGGTATCAATTTGTCATGGGTTGCGTTAGGCTTACCCGCGCAACCAACTCCAAACTTTGTTTTACTAGAGATAAGACACCCGGCGAGGCATAACTGGGACATGTATTTTAATTAGTCTATGTTAGCCAGCCTTTAGGGGGGTGGGCAGTGAAACAGTGTTGTACTGTTCATCGCTTCACACCCAAAAACCTCATTTTAAGTAGTATCCCCTGAGCCATGGGTTAGTTAAGACGTCGTCTCCATCCTCTCCCTCCTGAAAGGGGGCGGGACACCACACCACACAGAGTCCTCCACCGCCACTCCGTCCTGTGAACCGTCGTCGACACGAGACTAAGCGTGTTAACCTAGGTTGTTATCCCCGTGGAAATATCACGTGTGGATGCCTGGTTGCGACAAATGCAATCCAGGCTGGCCTATCAAACCTACAGTAAATGGTTAATTAATTCATGCTGATGTATGTACATACATTGTAAAGACACTGCTATATTTTTCAATGTTTGTTATGTGGTACACCCGCCCTTTATGTGACTATGTGAGCAATAACACAATTTTAGAGATATGTTCAAGTGTGTCAATACTCCAATGAATCATGATTAGTGGAATAAGAGAGTTGCCATTATACAGCCATATGCTGATTATTGTAGGCTGGTGTCATGAGAGACGTCACTTCACATTTGTCAATCAAATTGGTGTAATAATGCCAAAAACTGCATCTTGCAAGTTGTACACAGGTTTCGTTTTGCCCCTCCAACATTTACCTTGGCCCCAAAGTGCCCCCCCCCCCCCCCACTTTCCGAAGGCTAGAAACGCCACTGGACAGGAGCACCTCCCACTCCATCTGGGAATCACCCTCAACAGTACCGGTCATCCTAATTCTGTTGGTTGTAGCACTTGTGAGTACGTTACCCCCCCCCCCCCTCACACTATTATAATGCTCTTAGATCTTCCTTTTTCACACCTCGGTGACCTTGAGTTTTTACTGTTCCTTAATCGGTATCAATGTTCCTACAATGTTTCCTTAGATGTGCTAGATCGTATGTGTTACACCCCATTTACCCATGGTGTCGACACCTTACTCCCTCATATCGATCCTGATGTCTTTCTACAAAACTCACTGAGTTACACCAACCCAAGCTGTAACTATTACTTTCCTGACTCCCCCGAGTTTAGTTCTAGTCTCCTACTATCTCATTCCTTCTCCTTGATGAGCCATAACATCAGCAGTATTCCCCTTCATCTAGATACCTTTTTAGATCAGTGTTTATCTTCTATTGCCCACAAATTTGATGTACCTCGATTCTGTGAGACCAAACTCACTAACGATATTGACCATTTGTATAACATTCCTAATTATAATAGACACTGCGTCAACACGTCACGACACAGTGGTGGTGTCGCCCTATATGTTGATATCAAGTATAACACTTCTGCAAGAGATGATTTAAAGGTTCAGGAGGAGTACATAGAGAGTGTTTTCATTGAATTACGTAACGACACACGAAATATCCTAGAAGGGATAATCTACAGAAGACCCCACACTAATGTAAGGAATTTTCTTGATAAATTTTCGGAGCTTATCTCTATCATAAGTTCAGAGAGGAAAGACTGCTACATCACAGGAGATTTCAACCTTGATCTATAAAAATCAGAAACCGACACCTCAGTATTAGACCTTCTTGCTACCTGTCATTCTAAACTCTTTTTCAACACTATAACCAAACCCACTAGAGTAACTGCCACCTCTGCCACTGTGATAGATCATATCTAGACTAGCAACACTCCTAACAACCTAGCAAGTGGAATTATTTATAACAATATATCAGATCACTTCCCAGTTTTTGCCATGTATAAAACAGCCACAAGACCTGAAAGGTCTAGTAGAGTCTCAATTCAATACAGAGACTACTGCGCCGACAACATGCTCCTTTTTTAAAACAACCTAATGAATGCTAACTGTGATCTTGTCTATGCTTGCTTTGATAAATGCTTCCCGCTCAAGACTAAGTCAGTGAAAACTGTATCCATTTCCAAACCCTATATCACAAGCGAAATTAAGATAATGATAAAGGAAAAACACAAACTCCAAAGGAAATTTGCAAAAAGACCCATAACAATCGGTGATGCTTACCGAAGTATCAGAAATAGAGTAACTCAAACAGTTAGAAATGCCAGACGTAACTATTATACAAATAAGCGCCAGTCAGCATCAGGCGATAGTAAGAAAACCTGGAATGTCATAAATTTTATTCAGAACAGGAACACTCAGCCTTCGGCCCCCCACTCAGCTTTTATGATAAACGATTCAGTTATAACGGAACCCTCCCTCATTGCCAACCACTTCAATGAATATTTTATTAATGTTGGGAAAAATCTTGCAGCGAGCATCCCTGATCACCATGAGGAATTTAGAGCCTACCTGCAAAACAGACAGCAAAATGAACTATTCTTATCCCCTGTAACAGCAGATGAATTACTGGCCATCATAAAAATGTCCAAAGATGCAGCAGCAGGCGAAGACAATATACCAATGAGTGTCATTAAAAAAGTGGCCCACTTATTACTACCTGTTCTCCTCCACATTTGTAACTCCTCCTTCACTAGTGGTGTCTTTCCTGATAAACTGAAAATTGCTAAAGTCCACCCGGCATATAAAAAATCTGGGGACAAAGGTCTCTTCAAGAATTACCGCCCCATATCAGTCCTCCCAGCCTTGAGTAAGATACTGCAAAAGCTAGCATGTAATAGACTCAATTCCTTCTGCAATGCCAATGACATCTTTACAGACTCCCAGTTTGGATTTAGAGCTAGAAGGTCGACTGAGAGTGCTCTGCTATCCTTTACTAATGACATCTTAAATTCCTTTGATGACAGTCAGTTCACAGCCGGTATATTCTTGGACCTCTCTAAAGCCTTCGATACTGTCAACCATACCATCCTCCTTTCAAAGCTTGAACATTACGGCGTTAGGGGCCTGTCCCACAATTGGTTTACCTCATATCTGTCCAACAGGATGCCGTATGTGTGTTATAATAACCACCAATCTGACTCCTCGCCTATCTTGTATGGAGTCCCCCAAGGTTCAATTCTCGGTCCAGTTCTGTTTTTGTTGTACATAAACGACTTAGTCCACGCCAGCCCACTCATAAAATACAACTTATTTGCAGACGATAGTAATCTCTATGATAGTAACTCAGACCTCCATTCCTTGATGAGAACTATGAAGACTGAATTAACTATAAGTCGGGACCTGGGTAATACGTAATAAACTGACCCTAAATCTTGAGAAAACCCACTACACGATCATTCACAGAAGAAAAAACTTACCTCCAGACTTGAACCCCCTGTACCTTGGTAATATAGTCCTCAAACGCGAACAAAATACCAAATTCCTCGAAGTTATTATTGATGAGAGACTTAACTGGAGAAACCACATACAAGCCATACACAGTAAAATCAATAAACAATGCGGTATCATGTATCACACTCGACAGTCACTCACTCTCACAGCAATGAAAGAAATCTATCATGATCTTGTTTACCAACACCTGATACACTGTCACACACTATGGGGGGCCTCTGGCTCTTCAAAAACACAATCTCTGGTTACTACACAAAAGAGAGCTGTACGGACAATGACCTACTTGAAAAAACAGATCACACAAACGAAAAATTTGCGATTTTGAAATTTTTAAAATTCGAAGATTTTAACACTTGCTGCTGTGCCCTCTTTGTTTACAAATCTATCAATCACTTGCTTGACAATAATTACTTCCAGTTCCGGAATAATCAGAGATACAACTTAAGGCACCCAGAGCTACTAAGACCACACCCCATGCGCTCCCCACATCATGGACCAGCAGTATTGTTGTACCAATACCGAAACCAGGACAGCCTGATGCTTTTCGTCCCATATCACTAACCAGCTGCCTGTGTAAAACCTTTGAGAGGATGGTTCTTGGCAGACTCTTATATAGAATCAGAGAACACATGTCTCCTAACATAAATGGCTTCACTCATGGTAAAGGTGTACATAATTGCATCACCACATTCCTAACTGTGCATGGTGATGAAAGGCACAGATACACCACATTTCTTGACCTAAAAGCTGCATTTGATATTGCCAATAGGCAACTGATATTGTACGAACTAGCCAAAATGGATATAGGAGGTAGGCTGTTACACTGGATAAGTGGTTACCTAACCAACAGAAGGGCTGCTGCACTGTTTCAGGGTTACAAAAGTGAAGTTAAAGATACCGTATGCAACTTGGTACCCCTCAAGGTGGAGTACTTAGCCCCACTTTGTTTAATGTTCTTATGAATGCATTATTAAATTTAATACCAGACAACCCCAGCAATATCTCAATCAGCTATGCTGATGATATTCTTATACATACTAAAACTCATCGTGAAATGCAAACCACCCTGAACCATGTATACGCAGCCTGTGAACCCCTCGGTCTTATTATCTCCACTGACAAAACTAAGGTGTTCAACAAACAAGCTGGGAACCGCAAACGCGGCCCCGCCAAGTTCAAGATAGGTAACAACACTATTGACAATGTTTCTTCTTTTAAATATCTTGGTGTTTCCGTCCCTTGTACCCTACCTGCCATACAACAGCTAACCCGCCAATGTACTGACAGACTGAGACCTCTTAGAAGTGTAGCGGGGTACAGCCCGCACTATGGTGCTAATATTAGAATTGTTAAAACAATGTACCTAGGCTATATAAGATCTCTGATAGATTACCACGCACCAGCCCCGGTCATTCGTGACGGGAAAGACGTTGACAAGCTCGAGAAAATGCAAAATAAAGCCCTCAGAATTATCCTAGGATGTACCATGAGCACTAAAGTACTTAATATGAGGAAAGAACTAGGTATACCCAGTGTTAAAGATAGAATAATTGAAGTCAACCTCATGATAGCCCTAAGGCTTCTGCGTGGTGATCTTGATAACATTGTTTCCTTAAAATTGCTAGAATGTATGAACCATGGGACTACTGAGTCTAAATGGATCCAAACTACAGCTGCACATATGAAGATGTTTAGACTAGACCACCAGTACAAAGTTGAGACACAACAGCGCTTCCTGCCGCCCTGGCAGACAGTTCCCTTCGATATCACAATACCGACGTATCCGCCTAAAAAATTAATCATACAAAGCATTTATCTCCAACACACTGCCAAATTGAGAGCTCTTGAACACATACACACTCTACAGACTGATGATAATATCACATAGACCATCTACACTGATGGATCTCTAAACACCGCCTGTGGGAGGGCTGGAAGTGCTATTGTTGTGACTGAACCTGACGGTAATATAATTGAGAAAGGAGTTAGAATTAACAACTGGGCATCCACTCTACAAACTGAATTAGTTGCCATACTCACAGCTATTAAATTCATTGAAACCACTGTTACTGACAGTCTCATCATCACTGACTCTCTATCCTCACTACTTGCCCTTGGTACCCTCGACTCAGGTTGTCACGCTCTTGTCTCTGAAGCCAGACACAAATATGCGTGGCTTGTTGACCGGGGTGTCAGGGTCAAACTGTTGTGGATCCCCTCTCACATAGGCCTCATAAAACATGACAGAGTTGATGCCCTCGCCAAACTCGCGTCTAACAAAGACACCGTTGAATACAATTTGGGTCTGTCAAAAAGAACCCATAAAACTGTAATTAGGAAAGAACTTACTGATGAGTTTGACGCAAGTAGACAAGTGCAAACAGGCACTAGCCGATCCATCAGTTACCATGATGAGATGTATCAAGTGAAACATGTATATGGAGCAAGTAACAAGATCACTAGATTACAAGATGTTGTAACCGCTAGATTAAAGTTAGGATATAAGTACCTTTGGCAGATGTAAACACATCTAAATGTAAAGTGTGTGGCCACACACTTGAACACTACGTCCTCGACTGTGTGAAGATAGAACCTTTTAGGGACAGGTCCAAGCACACTGTGTGTGAAATGGCACAACACTTCATCTCTAATGGCAAGATAGCCGACATATTAAGATTGTATCCACTTTTTTGCACTTAGTAACTATATCAATTCTCATGTACAGAACCAAATACGCAATGTGCTTGAATACTTCTCACGTAAATGTGAATAACAAAGTGTGAGGCCAGACATACTGCCTCACACGCCTGTACTCACGCATTTGTGAATAAGTTACCCTTTATGTATAGAATTAAACAAATAATGTAAATGAAATACTGTGTAACATTCAGTGCCATAATATCCTGACAACGAGGGTTAATTATTATGACCCTTTGTAAACCCTACTCTGTAATCCTTTTGCGCTACCGCTCACAGGATGAGTGTGGGGGTGCACAATAAAGTAGCTGCTGCAAGCGGCAAAATCAATCTCAGTCCCAGACCTCCATAAAATATCATGGTGTGAAGGTATGGAACAACTTACCCCCACCCATCCGAGCAAAGACTACGCTCCCTTCCTTTAAATCATCTCTAAAAAAAAATCTATTGTCGAAGTATTAATATTTCTTGTAACACTTACTGTATTTACAGTACCTGCTCTTATTGCACCATCAGAACCGTTTCATCGGGAATTATCATGTAAATAAATAAGTAATTACCATTGCAATACACATAATTGCCAACTAGACATAATCCTGACAGCTCTGTCCTCTTATTCAACCTTATTACTGCACAACCCAGGTTGTACTGCTCCCCCATTATACTTATGTTTTTAAATTCCAGTCAAATTTATATGTATATATATATATATATATATATATATATATATATATATATATATATATGTGTGTGTGTGTGTATATATATATGTATAGGTATGTGTATCTTTAAATAAATAAAAAAATAATGAAAAAAATAAATAAAAAATTGAAATAATAAATAATAAAATAAATAAATATTGAAGTGATAACCGTGGTAACATTATGAGATGTACTTATTACCACCAAGCTATTGTACTGTTCCAGATGATACTAAATGTTACACAATATTTCCTTGAGATAAATGTATAGTATATATCAGGTGCCTCAAAGAGAGCTCAGGTTCTCAACTGGCTCAGCCATGTTAATATTGTTATTATTATCCACTCTGCATCTGCATTTTTCTGGCTAAATATACTGTTACAATTCAATTCAACAAATGTCGCCCACTGTAGTGTGTGTGTGTGGGGGGGGGGGGGCGGGAATAGAGGAGGTGGGGGCTGGATGAGAGGCAGGTATATTTATTATTTATACCACCATAATTTCAAGCTGCCTTTTTAACTACGTTTTGTCTTACAGCTGTTTCTTTATGCTTACGAATTCATGAAACAGGTGCAGTGTCCTGGGTGCTTATTGCCGCTCAGGTCACAATGATACTTTAACGAATGGAACATATTAAGGATAAAAGTGAAATATGCAAGGATCAGCTAGTTTTACTCAGCGACCACGTCACAATTTTGTTGTTATTTCGACAAAGAGATTATGGTAATATTTATTAATATTCCACCCATCCTTTGTTTAATAAATATTTGTGATAATATTACATAATTATATACTTGTGTTAAAAAGAGTGGAGTGAAAAAGTTATCAATATTGTAAAATAGTATTCAGGCTTAATCTAGTTCCAATTCTTCCAAGATCCAGTGTTTAAACACCCCACCATAATATGCAAGCTTCATATATTTTGGAGTGTGCTCAGTTACCGTTAATATTGTGTGCTGAACATCATGAGCATTTCAATGATGGTAGCAATTGTAACTATATAAATATATTGTGTTATAAGACAACCCATTCCACGACGGGTCATACAGATCATTGTATACCACACAATACATAATTTGTGGCTGTTAAGTTACTTTGTTATGAATTTTCATGTGATATAGTTTAAGACATCATTAAGGACATGGATTTAAGATAACACTGTAGGTGAGTTAATATATATTAATTGTATTTACAAACAATACTAAAATCCAAACAATGCACCAATACACACATCTTAGTACTTGGTCCAGCCACCCATTGCATTCAAGACTTCATCAAGGCGATTAGGGATGGAGTCGACCAGCTTCAGGTACACCCCTGGTCGTCGACGTATACTCTCCCACATGTCGTAAACTTTGGCCTCTATTGCTGCACAGGTTTACTGCTCCCCAATATCCCAATCACGTTTTATCATGGCCCAAATATGTTCAATCGGATTAATATCACATCCTAGGGTTGGCTAGTCGATGACCTCAATTTCAGGGTGATCCTGGAGGTAGTCCTTCACTATGTTGCTGGTATGAATGGGACTGTTGTCATGAACCAGCCTGATAGTGTGGGGGCTGGAACTGCCATAGCCCGGACTGTAGGAACTAGCACTTGCTCCAGGATGTCTACATACTGCTCACCAGTGAAAAGGCCATTGATCTTGACCAGTTCACCTGGCCCATGTGCCCACATCCTCCCCCAGAATGACACTGACACCCTACCACTCACTGTGCGATGTTGAATGCGTTTCTCTGGGGGGCAGCCAGCACTGCCTTGCTTCGGCTCCCACTGACCTGAACACCGTTTCATCTGTAATTATAATGGTTTTCCAGTATTCTTCTCTGTGTGAAAGGTGTTCCAATGCAAAGCCGAGTCGACACTCCTTGTGAGTAGGTGTTAGCCACCCTTTGTGAGCTGGAATAGCAGTCGATCCCGGCTTCGCGTCTCGTCATGTGATGGCAGTTGAGGCCCAGGTTTCTTGTATGCGCCACTGATGTTCGCATTGGATATGCTTTTGCAGCTGCCACGATCATAGCGTCCATCCTTGCCGACGTTACTCGTGGCCTCCCGCTTCGAGGTTTCGTCTCCAATGAGCCCTCTTCCTCCCACCGGCGGATCCACCTCCTAATAGTCTTGGTGCTCCTCCCCACTTCGAGAGCAATGTTCGGCACAGTTGCCCCGGCTCTCCACATCCCGATGATTTGGCCTCGCTCAGCAATCACTGCCGACGAATTTGCTTGTCCTGCAGGCATATCTGAAATAGCAGAGTAATATTATGTTGTGGTAGCTGATGCAGGCTTTTATATACTAGAGTAAATTAATGGTATTAGTAACACCTAGGTTAAGTATTATTACTCTGACATAACGTTTTGGTAAATCTTTTTGGATCAACTGCCCAAGAAACACTTCCTATTTCATGTATTCATAGTGAACTGCAGGTGGATCCCCCGAACCTCCACCACCACCCCTGCGACTGTAGAGTGAACATTCGCCGATAATTATCATCAATATCGTCAAGATTTAGTTTAACCAGACCACTGACACCCATTTGAGTCTCTCCTAGGGCTGGCCAGAGGGATTAGTTAGCATATATTTCTGTTTCTATAATTTAGTGTTATATTGTTTGGAGGAGATTACAGTACTTCAAAAAGGTCAAAACTGAACCTAGGGAAAATTTTGGGGTCTCTGCTAAAATATCTTACATTGTAGGGTTAGTGAAGCACATTGTTCGATACCGATTATAAATATGGCATTCAATGAGAATAGGTTGGACTGTTATTTGTGTTCGGTAGTTGGAGCATGTACGTGGGGCTCCATTAGGGGAAGACAGGAGTTGGCCAGGAGTCAATCGCGTATGCCCAATTCTTAGACGATTCGGAATAGTTCCGTGTTGTCGAGAGGATTGTTTCGATGGTAACCAAGGATAAACTGAGGATTTGATCATTTTTAGCTTATGACTTGTTGGTTCATTTTCCCAGGACTCTTACCAATCGTCAAATATTAATTGTTTATAGGTAGTTAGCCTCGCCGATAATCAAAATATATGGTTTCCTCTGCTTTACATATTTCTTTGACAATTTTCAGCTATGACATTGTAGTGGACTTCTCCCCTACAACTGCCTAACTGCGTAGCCACGCCACCACCTGTTACCGTCTTCCCTAGCAACCAAGCGTATCCGCATTCCATTGCCCGCCGTATCTTAGCAACGGAACTAGTCACCGGCTACTTCTCGGGTTTTTCCACCATGACTCATAGCCGCTGCTGGGTGTATATAAGCTCTGTCTCTCCATTGAGATGCAGTCAGACCAATCTTCTTGAACAAGCAACACCTCCTCCTCTGCCGCTGCCTGGCGACCCTCGCCTCTCCCCCGCCTGCCTGGCGGTCCTCGCTCCCGCCAGCGAGCATGTCCTTCTCTGAGCTTCCTCACCAACCAACTCTGATTCTGAACAAGCAACATCTCCTTCAGCAAGCTCCACGCTGTTAACATTTCATTCAACCAGGAGGCCAGCAACAGGCAACATCTTCTCTAACGGAGCTCCTGCACACCTACCTCCTTCGACAAGCTACTCACCGCACGTCTCTACCAAGCAGCCCCTCACCACACAGCACCTCCAGCACCAGACTGTCTATCATATAACTTATATATTATACAAGAAAACCACATTAGAGTTTCCTTCCATCCTGAGTGCTAGACAACTTTAATATCTCGATACCCCTACAATGGTGACTCCCGGAGATAAGCACTCACACAGGATGGAGGAGACACTGATCACGCTCCCAGTCTTCAAGACGACACCGGCTCCTCTTCCTGCTTCACACACCACATTCTGACGACCCCAGCACACCCGTCCTGCCACAGACGCCGACCCCGGCCCAGCAGTACCTGCCGTGAGGGAAGCACACAACATCCATCGCCTCCACACCCCCTCTTTTCTCCCTCAGGTACTCCCTGCTAATGTCCTGCACCCTGCTGCTGTCGTGGACCCAGCTGCTGTCACGAGCCCTAACCCGCTTCTGCTGACCCAGCCCTTGCTCCTGATCCAGGCCCACACACACCCCAGCAGGCGCATCTGACGACCCTGTACCTGTCGTGAGGGAAGCACACCGATCATCGCCTCCACACACCCTTTTTCTCCCTTCTCCCACAGATAGTGTGTATCTAGACAGTTGTATTTCTGCGAGATCGGCTCATCACGCCATCGCCGTTGTCTCACATGAGGCATGCACCGCCCGGTCTTCCTCACATGTGCTAAGCAACTCTACAATCAACAAGTCTCCTACACCGCCTGGAGGGGAGGGGGAGTATTGTAGTGGACTTCTCCCCTACAACTGCCTAACTGCGTAGCCACGCCACCACCTGTTACCGTCTTCCCTAGCAACCAAGCGTATCCGCATTCCATTGCCCGCCGTATCTTAGCAACGGAACTAGTCACCGGCTACTTCTCGGGTTTTTCCACCATGACTCATAGCCGCTGCTGGGTGTATATAAGCTCTGTCTCTCCATTGAGATGCAGTCAGACCAATCTTCCTGAACAAGCAACACCTCCTCCTCTGCCGCTCCCTGGCGACCCTCGCCTCTCCTCCGCCTGCCTGGCGGTCCTCTCTCCCGCCAGCGAGCATGTCCTTCTCTCAGCTTCCTCACCAACCAACTCTCACTCTGACCGATCTTCCTGAACAAGCAACATCTTCTCTAACGGAGCTCCTGCACACCTACCTCCTTCGACAAGCTACTCACCGCACGTCTCTACCAAGCAGCCCCTCACCACACAGCACCTCCAGCACCAGACTGTCTATCATATAACTTATATATTATACAAGAAAACCACATTAGAGTTTCCTTCCATCCTGAGTGCTAGACAACTTTAATATCTCGATACCCCTACAATGGTGACTCCCGGAGATTAGCACTCACACAGGATGGAGGAGACACTGATCATGCTCCCAGTCTTCAAGCAGACACCAGCTCCTCTTCCTGCCCCACGCACCACATTCTGACGACCCCAGCACACCCGTCCTGCCACAGACGCCGACCCCGGCCCAGCAGTACCTGCCGTGAGGGAAGCACACAACATCCATCGCCTCCACACCCCCTCTTTTCTCCCTCAGGTACTCCCTGCTAATGTCCTGCACCCTGCTGCTGTCGTGGACCCAGCTGCTGTCACGAGCCCTAACCCGCTTCTGCTGACCCAGCCCTTGCTCCTGATCCAGGCCCACACACACCCCAGCAGGCGCATCTGACGACCCTGTACCTGTCGTGAGGGAAGCACACCGATCATCGCCTCCACACACCCTTTTTCTCCCTTCTCCCACAGATAGTGTGTATCTAGACAGTTGTATTTCTGCGAGATCGGCTCATCACGCCATCGCCGTTGTCTCACATGAGGCATGCACCGCCCGGTCTTCCTCACATGTGCTAAGCAACTCTACAATCAACAAGTCTCCTACACCGCCTGGAGGGGAGGGGGAGTATTGTAGTGGACTTCTCCCCTACAACTGCCTAACTGCGTAGCCACGCCACCACCTGTTACCGTCTTCCCTAGCAACCAAGCGTATCCGCATTCCATTGCCCGCCGTATCTTAGCAACGGAACTAGTCACCGGCTACTTCTCGGGTTTTTCCACCATGACTCATAGCCGCTGCTGGGTGTATATAAGCTCTGTCTCTCCATTGAGATGCAGTCAGACCAATCTTCTTGAACAAGCAACACCTCCTCCTCTGCCGCTGCCTGGCGACCCTCGCCTCTCCCCCGCCTGCCTGGCGGTCCTCGCTCCCGCCAGCGAGCATGTCCTTCTCTGAGCTTCCTCACCAACCAACTCTGATTCTGAACAAGCAACATCTCCTTCAGCAAGCTCCACGCTGTTAACATTTCATTCAACCAGGAGGCCAGCAACAGGCAACATCTTCTCTAACGGAGCTCCTGCACACCTACCTCCTTCGACAAGCTACTCACCGCACGTCTCTACCAAGCAGCCCCTCACCACACAGCACCTCCAGCACCAGACTGTCTATCATATAACTTATATATTATACAAGAAAACCACATTAGAGTTTCCTTCCATCCTGAGTGCTAGACAACTTTAATATCTCGATACCCCTACAACATACTTATCTTCTACAAATAATTGATTTAAAATTTATTTTTTTACAAAGAATATTCACTGGTTCCAAAATGTATCTAAACTTACGCCAGTGATGGTCAAGTCTGGTCTTAAATAAGTTCATACTTGGTGCTATCACAACACTACCTGTAACTCTAAATACAAGGGGGAGGAGCCATGTCGTCGGTTCTGTGAGTGTTCATTACAGTAGTCCAATTCGTCGCCATGGGTAGAATAGGGGGAGGGGATTGGGGAATGCAGGGGAAGGTAATGTGATGGGATGGAACGTTCAAGGTGGGGGAGGGAGGAGTGGGGGGATGGTGGAGGGGGAGTGTGTTAACCCACGATGCTCAAATTATGAGGTTTAATAGTTGGGTGGGTAGAGGCGGGGGATGGGGGGGGGGGGGGGATAGGCAAGGCGCGGAGTTGGAACTCGTGAACGTATGATGATGTTTAATGCAAGTTATGGAACATTACAGTATCTTCAAACTGGTTTTCACGCTATTAATAAGCCTTATGTAATCCACCAATAAGGACTACAACAGCACACAGTATGGCTGCAATTGGTAAGAAAAATAAAATATAAAATGGCAAAATTTTTGCCCTGCGTAATTTTTATGACCCACCTCACGCCTAAAGTAAACCGAAAAATGCTTATGCGTATAGAAGATTTTCAACTCAATATCACATATTTTTTCACCTCCACAAATATCTGCTGTCACTCATGGGACACCCTGCAATAGTATAAGGACGACATGGGTTATGCTGACAAATTAATGTGACTTACCTGTTGGTGACGACGATGGTAGGAATGAGACCTCGGCATGTTTCAGTGTTCGATACCGGCCTCCTTCCCCTGGTGTGGGTGGCGCCAACCTTGGTAACAACTTGTGTATTCTCCGTGACTACCAGTAATGGTAGTCACGGAGAATTAATTACTGGTGTGCCCATCAGTCTCACCGCCGTAGCTATGAAGGGCAGACATATGGTCTTTGTAGTGCTTTTATTTACCCGTTACACATGTTTCACCATGCTTAATAATATTAACTATCTTCATGACATTCTTATGTTATCAGTGATTGCGGAATTCACGATGTTATGCTCCACCTACACACAGCCTGTTACTAGACTAGCCCCCACCTCCTCTATCCCCCCCCCCCCCCCCCCACACACACACTACAGTGGGCGACATCTGTTGGCCGACCATAGCATTTTCCCCAGCTGTTTCCAAACTTCAGACTCAAGGCTATTAAAAACCTCACTGGACACGACTTTTGTGCATGATAGTACACCAGTCCCGGCTCCTCCTCCACTCCTCTCTCTTTTGCTTTAAGCCCTGCAGGAGCTTCCTGTGCTGTTCCCTCTGCATTACCGTGCAATCTGGGTGAATGAATACACTCCGAAATGCCTCGCTCCTTGCTAAGTTTTTTGCCTGCCGAATAACCTCCCATTTCTCCTCCTCCTCACTAGTGTGATCCTGGGGGAGCGAGGCTTGTCACCTTTCTTTTGTCTCAGCCTCCTCACATCTTGAGGGGTTGGTGGCATCTTCAGAACCTCTGTACAAATATTCTTAAACTTCATCTTTTCGTGTGTTATCTTACTCTCAGTTCCCTCCGCCTGGTTCTCAGAGACTCCAAAATCTATTACATTGTTCCTGCGCTGGAGACGTTCCCGTTGCTCCTCCTCTCCCCTTACAATAGGTCCGTTAATTTTCATTTCTTAGACACACTTCTTTAGAGTCCCTAGCTGCTGTAGAACCTGTTCTGATTCTGCATTACTCACCGCCCCCTCACTTGGCCTTGCTAATACGTAAGCATAACTCCACTTAGCTACCACCTCCATTCTGTCGGCTACTTCCTCACTCTTAGCAAGGATCTCTTTCCCAACTTGTTCTTGTTTGGCAACCAGCAAGGTTCCAGCTTCATCTATTTTCGTCCCGAGGAAACTCGTTCCCCTATGGCTTGCAATCGCCTCATTCACCTTGACTACACAGTCAGGGCAATACCAGCAACAGCCTTCATGCTTTACGGTAGCTTGCAACATCCTAAATGCTGTAAGGGTCAGGCCTGTATCCTCCATATCCGACGTCCCCGTGCAGTAATCACATATCATGCTCATGGTTGCTGTTGTTGTAGGGGAATGGGGGTGCAGACTGTGTATAGATCTACCTATTTAAAAATAAAGAGGAAAAAAAGAACAGTACTTAGCTGCCCTCTGCTCTGGCTTTAAGCCTGCCCTGTTGCCTTTAGAGTTGTCTTCTGTTTTCCTTTTCAGTTCACTTCGGCGTTTGTCGGTATTTCTGTGCTATCTCTGTGTACACTGCATTTTGCTATGAATAATGGATTCTCTACACCCACTCAGTCCTTTAGAAACACAGAAAAATAAAATAAAACTTTCTTTGGGGCGATATTAAAATGCCTTTAAGGATAACCAAGCTTGTTGATTTTATTTTTATTTTTTTAACTAGCATTTCCTTATACTTTCTTTTCCTGTTCTCATCGACGACTATATCTCTTTGTGCTATCACTGTGTACACTGTATCTCCCTGTGAATGGTGTATTATAGACACAGTTTCAGTCCTTGAGAAAGCATACAAAATAAAATTTAAAGTCTCCGTGGCACCTGTAACACGACTTGGTTTCAGCTGGCAGTGGTGCCTTACCAGCTTGCTTGCCAGTTTGTATTCACTTTAAGTTATTTACAACCTCTTCCGCGGTCACTGATGACACTATGAACTGATTTACCAAAAATCACAGTAGTACACTCCCTGGTTGGCCTTTATCACAGCCGTGACCACAACTTCGTAAAAAATAAAATAAAAGCTGGCACTGATTTTGTGGTTGTAAGCTGTAGGCCTCCTGACCTGGGCTGTACTTCCAACTTGGTGGAAATTAAGTTTTCAAAAATACAATCGCGTCTAGCATTAAAAATCCTACACCGATTTACACTTTCACATCACTAAGACAATCTTGATGTTCTTATGTAATCACTGTCCAATTCCTGCCGCTCAACAACGAAGGCCCGAATGCCAAACACGCTTTGTTACAGAGACGCAACACGACCCGACCCGAGGCCCTGATGTGGGTCAGTGACCTGTGCCCGGATGGGCTAATCCCTGTAAAAAAAAAAAAAAAAAAGGTCTTGACGGACGCTCGACCCACAAGGGGTCACAGCTCTCAAGATTGAAGAAGCCGCAGGGACAGAAAACTGTGAGGGCAAATTTTTTCGTTGTGAGAGTTGTGAACTCTTGGAACAATCTGCCAGAAAGTGTTGTGACGGCACAGAGTGTGAGCTCTTTCAAGACCAGACTTACAGTAGCCAACACTAAAGCGGATTCAGAATTTTCGATATATTCAGGAGCCAGCTAATGCCCAAGCGCCTAACGGGTAACGAGTTGATCAGTGGCGAACAGGATAAAAGTATAAATAAATAAATAAATAAATAAATAAATAAAAGAGGTGGGAAAAAGGGGAGTGGTTTATTGCATCACGCCCCCCCCCCCCTCCCCCCCAAACCCCAAGTGCATGGGCTCGCTAGTCTCGATCCCCTGCCTTTATCACTGGATAAAAATAGAAAAATGTCCCTAATCCTTATCTTCAATTCTTGCCCTCCCACCTTTCCAAAAAATTATTTTCGCCACTGAAAGATAAAACACTGGCCAATGAAGACCATAAAAAAAAAACAGACAAACCGAACGGAACGGGTAGTGAGCTGATAATGGTGAAAGTGATACTTTAAAATAACAATTATATATACAGTACGTTACAGTCAAAGTGTGTAATTAGTCATTTTGTGAAATAACTAGTCATCTTGTGTAATGTAAACTAACTTAATTTAATTTTAACCTATCCAAACCTATTTTATCCTATCCTTACCTAACCTAACCTACCCTAACTTAACCTAGCATTAGCTTGGTTAGGTTAAGTTAGGTATCCTAATGGAACCTATTCTAACCTGACCACGACTAACTTAACTCATCTAATGTTCAGTTAAGTTATTCTTTTATCCTCCTCACCACTGATCGGCTCATTAGCCGCTTGGGTGATCGGTCACGTCTTTGTTACGCACTGTTGGCAAGTACTGGGCATGCACCGGCTCCTGAATGTACCTGAACCCTCTCCAGTGTTGGTCAAGTCTTGTCTTGAAAGAGGTCACACACGGTTCCGTCACAACACTTTCTGGCAGATTGCTCCAAGAGTTCACAACCCTCACTACGAAAAAGTTTGCCCTCACAGTTTTCTGGACTTGCGGCTTCTTCAATCTTGAGCAGTGACCCTTGTGGGGCGAGCGTCCGCCAGCTCCAAGTAAGGACACTCGACTGAGTAGTGCCCCTTCAGATGCGTATACACCTCAATTAGGTCACCCTTGCCCGTCTGTAGTAAAAGCTAGGCAAGTTCAGGCGTTCCAATCTCTCAGGGTAGCTGAGGTGCCGAAGTGCAGGCACCAGTCTGGTGGCCCTCCTTTGAACATTTTTCAACCAACTGACAGTCCCTAGCATATCTTGGGGACCAAACGGGGTGACAGTACTCCAGATGGGGAAGCACTTCACTCATGAAGATCGTTACGAGGGACGCACCGTCTAGATATCTGCCTGGTTTACCTACTCGCAATGGCCCGAGAACTTCAGCTCATTGTCAACATACACACCTAGGTCCTTCTCACATTTAGTCTCAAATAGTGCAGTTTCTTCATCCCGTTGTGAAAAATGATTCGCCTCCTTACCGTTGGTACGCCCAGATGCATCCTCTTTTTACTTTTCTTTTACTCTACTGTTATCCTCTTCACCACTGATCGTCTCGTTAGCCGCTTGGGCGATCGGTCACGTCTCTGTTACGCACTGTTGGCCAGAACTGGGCATGCACCGGCTCCTGAATGTACTATCGTGGACAAAAGTTCGCTCCTTCCCAAACTGAAGCAGTATCGACCCGCACAGCACACCCGCATCAGATAACAATCCGGGTAAGTCAGTTCGGAGACTCATTCCCGTGTCTCAGTTTCACTACAGGGAGCGAACTTTTGTCCACGATAGTACCTGAACTCTCTCCAGTGCTAGTCAAGTCTTGTCTTGAAAGAGCTCACACTCGGTGCCGTTGTCATTGTCACAATGACAGCTGGTCTGTTTTAAAACCTGTTGATTCATATTATACTTCACACCCGCAAAACATGTGGATAACTGGTTTGTTATCCCGAGGATGAAACGCGTTTTACACCAAGGCTCCTTGTCCGTAAGTCCCGCCCATTTAAACACAGTTGTCAATACGTATATTAGAACATAAGAACATAAGAAAGTGGGATACTGCAGGAGGCCGACTGGCCCATACAGGGCAGGTCCCTTTCACACCCATCCCAGCACTTCCATGTGCCTATCCAACTTCGTCTTGAAGCTCCCTAGCGTCCCCGATCCTACTATAGCACTCGGTAGCCTATTCCACATATCCACAACTCTATTACCAAACCAGTGCTTGCCTATATCCTTTCTGAATCGGAATTTATCTAATTTAAAGCCATTTGTTCTAGTTATTTCGTTATTACTGAGCTTCAGCATAACGGTCCGAGTTTTCTCTTTTCAATAATTTACCATCCAGCTATTCTTTTCTGTTAGTATTCTATTTACTCATATACTTATTTGTTCTATGTAGCCTTCTTCCAATGAGTACCCTGTTTTATATACTTATTCTTCTTCCATTCTTTACTTATATATATTTATTCTTATATATTCTTACTTATATTCTTATATAAGTAACTCTTATGCTTCTTTACTGTTTTCCAAGTCAATGTTCTTTCTTTTCATTTCCTTTCATATAGATTGTATTCTCAGTTTCAATGTTCTTACCTTTCTGAAGTATACTTTGTTTTATGTCTATTCTTATACATGGGTTAGTCTGGGGAACCATGTTATTCTTAGTACAACACTTTTTATACTTACAAAGGGTAGCTGCCACCACCCAGACTTTTCATTATATAACAGAACTCATGGAAGGGTTTTGTAGTGTGGTAGATGTATAGGCACGTGAGTAAGTATTATTTTCTGGGAACCAATGTTTAGAAGGAGTAGAGTGGTGATACTCAGATTACTAATTCAATGTTTATTAACACAGTGAGTGGAGAAGATGCATCTTAGATTCACTCAGGCTAAACAGAACCGAAATTAACTTATTAAGTCATCAAACACTTCAAGAACTTATTACCTCAGTAAATACCTCCCAATACTTATTACTTCATTAGACAGTTGTGGTATTAATCCTCTGACAAATGAGATTCAGTAATTACACACAAGATATCACTGGACCCTCAGGTCTTACTTTAACAAGGAACAAATTACCTTCTCAACTCGTGGTTAGAACCTCATACTCTCAGGTTATTCTTTCATGGGTACTACAGATGAATACATAACACACTGGGCAATTCCACAATTAGTAACATACCATATTTCTTATCCCTTCACCGGGAACCACCTGGTACCTTGAACTCTCATTCAGGGGTTCAATACTTAACCCGGGATACTATATTTCTGCTAGTTATCCCTCCAAACATGGGCGGACACAGCTCCATGCCATAGATGAAGCACAGTCTCCAGGTGGAGTTAGCGGGCACAGTTGTTTACAGCGGCCGCCCAGCTGAAGGCTCGCTCGCTAGGTGGACTCAGGGCGGTTGACTCGTTACACACTGGCAGAGTGGTGAGGGCGCTTCCCGGGGGAATCGTGTCATGGGGTTCTAAATGCGCCCTCTTAGAGACAGTCTTCAATAACCATCTTGCCCATAGGTAGCTATCGACCCTCAGGAGAGTGGCTAACACATCCGCGTCTGTAGACGTGGAAGAAGAGTCAAGAATGCGTGAATATTTAACTTCACTATACAAAACATACGTCTGGCACCGGTTCAGACGATAGCTAGAGCTCTACTTTACTTGACTTAATTGGCACTGAAGGTACTATGTTGAAACATGAACACTGATATTCGCAAAAATGACGAAGTTAAACTGAGTTAATATGGCGGCGTGGAGCACACGTGAACATACCTGTAGACGTGGAAGAAGAGTCACGAATGCGTGATTCTCCCTCGTGTAGAGGTATATACGTGCCTCAGCTGGGCAGCTTGGGCCTCCCTATTCATGCCAGAAAGGTCAATCTCACCATCAACATACCTTCTCTACCATGTTGGATCACCGTATATTTAATTATGAACTCCGGTGTTCCGGATCAGGGTAATTTCCTATGTCTATTCATACAATCTAATCAGAAGTTGAGCTTACCAGGAAAAGGTGGAATATACACGTTGATAACATCAATTCTGCAAGCTCAGGCCTGGAGGCAGACAACGAGCTATTCACAGGGAGACGTTAGATCTTGGAGATTATACCAGTTGACAGAATAGTTCAGGAAATTAATGACTTTCTTAAATAGATAACTAACACTAATTAAACTATAAACATCAGATTCTCTGATGTCGGGGCGACAAAATGATCTAACTTCAGGCGCGATCAGAAACTCATGGATATCCTTAGGGAACGAAACCGATGGGTATCGTTGGTCCTGGCAGACTCAACACTCACTTACTTGACACGTCTTATTAACAATAAGGACAGTTGAAGCGTTCAACACCACTCACAATGGATCTTGAATGTTTCAACTGTAAACAGATATATCTAAGCTGACTCTAAACCAGGGTGTTCTCTCTCACATTCAAATTCATTAAATAGAGAGGTTGGTTTCAGTAAGTCAGAGAAAATGGGATAACGGAGGACTGAGGCGTCTTGAAGTGACGAGAAAACGGACTCCTCAGATGGAGGACTCAAAATAAAAGCAGAGGTACATGTTTTGTGGGCTATTGAGCGTAATATGAATCATTTGATTTTGGCGTTAACTGACGTGTACGACCGTGGTCGTTACAAAGCTTTCCCCTCCCAAAGATTCAATATTACGCGGTATAGTCAACAAAACATTCACAGTAAATACATAATTTCAAAACACAATATCTTGCACTACTGGGGTAATGGTCATCAATACAGGCAACACACATGTTACAAAATTTTCACATACATAAAATTTTGCAACTCAGTTGAATAATCACACAAACTCCCAGCCAGGGGCAGATAAAATGAACATAGCACCACTTGTTATGGCACACAGAAGAACATAATAATACTTCAATATTGCAGAACACAATAATAAAAATAACAGGCCGGCCTGAATTACAGTTTTGTAGAACACTTTCAACTACAACATCCACCAGGATTACAGGTAGCTTTGTAGGACACTTTCAACTACAACATCCACTAGGATGACAGGTAGCTTGGTAGGACACTTTCAACTACAACATCCACTAGGATGACAGGTAGCTTTGTAGGACACTTTCAACTACAACATCCACTAGGATTACAGGTAGCTTTGTAGGACACTTTCAACTACAACATCCACTAGGATGACAGGTAGCTTTGTAGGACACTTTCAACTACAACATCCACTAGGATTACAGGTAGCTTTGTAGGACACTTTCAACTACAACATCCACTAGGATGACCGGTAGCTTTGTAGGACACTTTCAACTACAACATCCACTAGGATGACCGGTAGCTTTGTAGGACACTTTCAACTACAACATCCACTAGGATTACAGGTAGCTTTCCTCGAGGCGATTGATCAGATATGTATAACACTGGATCCAAGCACCAAATTCAACAATTGAGATCTCAAGCTAGGAGTAGTTAGGCGGACCCCATCCAGTCACCGAAGTATTAGGGTTGACCTTACCACGGAAGAATCGTTGTTCACTCACGAGACGAGGCAAGATCTAAGTGGTCAGAGCATGGACTCAAATAGATTATAATGCCAGCGACCCGGTCCACATGAAACCCCCAAACCTCGGTTCCCTTCTGTACTTGAAATGCAAGAGTCTTAAACTGCACTAGGTCCATGTACTCCTGTACACGCCTAGCCGTAACTCTGCAATGCAAGCGTCTTAAACTGTACTCCTGTACACGACTGTACACGCCTAGCCGTGACTAAAGTCCAGCCCAACTACCTCCTACACCAACTCAGGCCTACTGCAGATAGGACCTCCAAGCAACTTGATCACTCACACCAAACAATGTTCTCACGGCCGTAAGACACATTTACTCATTCCTCTTGCCCATGGTACATACTGACAATCCCTCCCCCACCAGGTCACTCTGGCCACTTGACTGGCGAAGCAAACATTGATGTTCACGATCAACAAATCTCAAGGACTAAGTAAGGGCCCTTTACGGCAATTGAGAGACGTGACCGACCAACTGGTTCTGTTTCTAAAGATCCATACGGATCCGGGGTTTCCTTCGTCTCTGTGGGAACCTAGCCGCAGGGGCTCCCCCTGGGTTCCCGGGACTGGCCAACCTTCCTCTCTCTGGTTCTGAATCTGAGGAAGACTCACAAGGTGGGGCCTGAATGTCATTCAACTTCGTAAACATCTCCTTGGCCACGAACCTTTTCACTTTCTCTGCTGCTCTTCTGATAATCTCTGTTTCATCTGACAAGTTTGTGAGTTCATAGGCGGCACCGTCTCGGATGATATCAGTTACTGTATACGGGCCCCTCCATTTGGCGTTCAATTTCCTACTAGTACCTGGAAGAGGTGCTTCAGCCCTCACCCAGACCATTTGTCCCAACTGAACTTCTTCGTCCTTCCTATCTCTATTGGCTCGTTGCCTGAATTCTTTTGACGTTCTCTCGGAAGTCTCTTTTATCAATCGGTGAGCCTCCCTTAACCCCTCACTACTTTCACTTTCTATTAAGGGTAACCCAATACCCACTTGTCGGTGAGCATGACGTGAGAAGAAGGCAAAATGTGGCTGTACTCCAGTAGTGGAGTGCACGGCCGTGTTCAATGCACACTGCACGGGACCTAAGAACTTGGGCCAACGTCGGGGGTTGTCTTCACACAGGATGGCAAGGAGGGTTTTAAATGTACGGTGCATTCTTTCTGTAACACTGTTGCCTCGGGGGTGGTATGGCAAAGTGAAACATGAATTAATGTTGCTCATTCTACAGAAATTCTTAAAGTGGGCTGCTGTAAATTCCCCTCCATTATCTGCAATCACAGTCTTAGGGCTGCCAAATACATTAGTGAATTTCTCAAATTCTCGGGTAACTTCTTGGGTCGCTTTAGTCCGAAGGGGGTAGAAGTTAACAAATCTAGAGTAATGGTCGAGGACCGTCAACACATATCGGTATTCGTTGACCCCCACATGCATGTCAGTCAGGTCGACAGAAACTCGCTCGAGGGGCTTGGAAACTACCGGTAAGGCCTGCCATACATATAACCAAGAACAGTAGGTAGACCATGATCATATGGTCGAGTCAGTGGGCCAGAGTTGTTTACAGCAACCGCCAAGCTGAAGGCTCGCTCGCTAGGTGCACTCAGGGAGGTTGACTCGTTACACACTGGCAGAGTGGTGAGGGCGCTTCCCGGGGAATCGTGTCCTGGGATTCTAAATGCGCCCCCTTTCTCACCCGAAGTCTAGTACCCATGATAACAACTAGCTTCCTCAGCCTCACCGGCAGTTTTCCTTTCATCAGGTTCTGATCCCGATGGAAAATCTCTAAACTTGATTTTCTCACTACCCCTCCGAGCCTTCGGCGTTCCCCACCGATGAATGCTGGCCTCCATGGCTTTGGCAAGTTCTCGGAACTCGCACATAAGTTGTAACTTATTCACAACTACTGTGATCATCGTGCGCTGATGTCACAACAAATCTTCTACAAAACAACCCCACCAAAGATAAATTCAATTAACACCCTTCCAGAGCAAAGGGGGTAAACATTGACACATAAATGCCTCGGATACTTCTTAAATGGATACTCACCAAAATAAATAATTGGCAGTAGTATCGGTGACGCACTCAGAAAATTAAGTATCTCTAAAGAGGACAATACAAAGTTTCAATTCACAAAGTACTCATAGCAATGCTCAAAATAACATACTTGATGATACTTGACGAGAATGTCTCAAGAAAATATAACTCTGTAGCTTTCACGGATGATTAACACAAAGCGGATTTTCTGTACTCACAAGAATTCACTGTCTTTTTCAATTATCTTGACACTGTGTTAACACTACACAATTTACTCTGTGATTTACTCACAATTGGTGGTCCTTACATGTACAGAGGGTGTTTCCAGCAATCCATTTTCAGAGATTGTATGCCTTAGATGTCCATTTCACCACAGAGTCCTCAACCCAATCAATACTATGGCTGAAAATACACCGGAATTAGTTCTCAAATACATATAACCTCTTTACCAACAATGCATATCAGTCTACACTGTAAGAAATGGTAAGGCAGTATGTAATAAAATTCTCCGTAAAAAAAAACAAGTTGAAAAATACAACACTGAAAAATTTAACACCAAACTTGTGTTATCTCAATAAATTCAATGGTAACAAATTGACTCCAACTGAGAACTAAAACTCTTCCTAGTTATTTCACAATTCAGTTCACTAGCAAAAGAAAAAAAAATTATATAACACTCACTTGGGTTATATAAAAATTTCAAAAGTTAGAAAAATACTTCAAGTGAGAATCTGAACACTTTCAATTGAAGTCACAATACTTCCAATAAATGTCAGAGCTAAAAATAAAACATTGGATTACATAACCTTTGTACACATGACATTTCTGGTGACACTCAAGAGATGAACCCAGTTCATCACACTCTCAACATGGCAGATGTAAAGTATACTGCCCACTCAATGTCTGTAAATATCCAAAGATTAATACACTGGTCAAAAATTAAAAAAAATTACACTAATGTGCAATTACCACTTTCCTGAAATTTCACACAATAAAAACTCACAAAGATGAGTTACGTAGCTTATTTCAAAAAAAATTTGGTGCATTACCTAACTCTGTAACACAGAAAAAATTATATCTTTCTTTCACAAAAGAAGTGGTGAAACTAAATCAATTGTTAGTTCTTACCTAACTCTTAAAACTTTGCAGTTACAACTACAGTATTGTACTTGACACAAAAGTTTGTACTTTGAATTACACAATTATTTGTACTCCTTACTGATGACAAACTTATACATTACTGTATACTGTATTCTGAGAAAACAAATTCACCAAGTACCGCATCATTCCTATAAATTGGTTCTCAAATGAAAATAATCCCACTAGCTGGTCACCATTTGTAACGGGTCGCGTTTTCTCTTTTCAATAATTTACCATCCAGCTATTCTTTTCTGTTAGTATTCTATTTACTCATATACTTATTTGTTCTATGTAGCCTTCTTCCAATGAGTACCCTGTTTTATATACTTATTCTTCTTCCGTTCTTTACTTATATATATTTATTCTTATATTCTTACTTATATTCTTATATAAGTAACTCTTATGCTTCTTTACTGTTTTCCAAGTCAATGTTCTTTCTTTTCATTTCCTTTCATATAGATTGTATCCTCAGTTTCAATGTTCTTATCTTTCTGAAGTATACTTTGTTTTATGTCTATTCTTATACATGGGTTAGTCTGGGGAACCATGTTATTCTTAGTACAACACTTTTTTATACTTACAAAGGGTAGCTGCCACCACCCAGACTTTTCATTACATAACAGAACTCATGGAAGGGTTTTGGGTAGTGTGGTAGATGTCTAGGCACGTGAGTAAGTATTATTTTCTGGGAACCAATGTTTAGAAGGAGTAGAGTGGTGATACTCAGATTACTAATTCAATATTTATTAACACAGTGAGTGGAGAAGATGCATCTTAGATTCACTCAGGCTAAACAGAACCAAAATTAACTTATTAAGTCATCAAACACTTCAAGAACTTATTACCTCAGTAAATACCTCCCAATACTTATTACTTCATTAGACAGTTGTGGTATTAATCCTCTGACAAATGAGATTCAGTAATTACACACAAGATATCACTGGACCCTCAGGTCTTACTTTAACAAGGAACAAATTACCTTCTCAACTCGTGGTTAGAACCTCATACTCTCAGGTTATTCTTTCATGGGTACTACAGATGAATACATAACACACTGGGCAATTCCACAATTAGTAACATACCATATTTCTTATCCCTTCACCGGGAACCACCTGGTACCTTGAACTCTCATTCAGGGGTTCAATACTTAACCCGGGATACTATATTTCTGCTAGTTATCCCTCCAAACATGGGCGGACACAGCTCCATGCCATAGATGAAGCACAGTCTCCAGGTGGAGTTAGCGGGCACAGTTGTTTACAGCGGCCGCCCAGCTGAAGGCTCGCTCGCTAGGTGGACTCAGGGCGGTTGACTCGTTACACACTGGCAGAGTGGTGAGGGCGCTTCCCGGGGGAATCGTGTCCTGGGGTTCTAAATGCGCCCTCTTAGAGACAGTCTTCAATAACCATCTTGCCCATAGGTAGCTATCGACCCTCAGGAGAGTGGCTAGCACATCCGCGTCTGTAGACGTGGAAGAAGAGTCACGAATGCGTGAATATTTAACTTCACTATACAAAACATACGTCTGGCACCGGTTCAGACGATAGCTAGAGCTCTACTTTACTTGACTTAATTGGCACTGAAGGTACTATGTTGAAACATGAACACTGATATTCGCAAAAATGACTAAGTTAAACTGAGTTAATATGGCGGCGTGGAACACACGTGAACATACCTGTAGACGTGGAAGAAGAGTCACGAATGCGTGATTCTCCCTCGTGTAGAGGTATATACGTGCCTCAGCTGGGCAGCTTGGGCCTCCCTATTCATGCCAGAAAGGTCAATCTTACCAACAACATACCTTCTCTACCATGTTGGATCACCGTATATTTAATTATGAACTCCGGTGTTCCGGATCAGGGTAATTTCCTATGTCTATTCATACAATCTAATCAGAGGTTGAGCTTACCAGGAAAAGGTGGAATATACACGTTGATAACATCAATTCTGCAAGCTCAGGCCTGGAGGCAGACAACGAGCTATTCACAGGGAGACGTTAGATCTTGGAGATTATACCAGTTGACAGAATAGTTCAGGAAATTAATGACTTTCTTAAATAGATAACTAATACTAATTAAACTATAAACATCAGATTCTCTGATGTCGGGGCGACAAAATGATCTAACTTCAGGCGCGATCAGAAACTCATGGATATCCTTAGGGAACGAAACCGATGGGTATCGTTGGTCCTGGCAGACTCAACACTCACTTACTTGACACGTCTTATTAACAATAAGGACAGTTGAAGCGTTCAACACCACTCACAATGGATCTTGAATGTTTCAACTGTAAACAGATATATCTAAGCTGACTCTAAACCAGGGTGTTCTCTCTCACATTCAAATTCATTAAATAGAGAGGTTGGTTTCAGTAAGTCAGAGAAAATGGGATAACGGAGGACTGAGGCGTCTTGAAGTGACGAGAAAACGGACTCCTCAGATGGAGGACTCAAAATAAAAGCAGAGGTACATGTTTTGTGGGCTATTGAGCGTAATATGAATCATTTGATTTTGGCGTTAACTGACGTGTACGACCGTGGTCGTTACATCAGAACATCTTCCATTTTACCCTTGTTAATCCCACTTACCCACTTGAACACCTATATCATATCTCCCCTAACTCTACGCCTGTCTAATGAATGCAAGCCTAAGCTTTTCAGTCTTTCTTCATATGGAAGGTTTCTAATATTATGGATCATTTTTGTCATTCTTCTTTGTACTCTTTCCAAAGAATCTATGTCCATTCTATAATAAGGACACCAGAATTGAACCGCATAATCCATGTGTGGCCTCACTAATGCTAGGTAAAGTTTCAAGATAACGTCAGCAGTTCTGTTACTCACACTCCTAGATATGAACCCAAGAATCCTGTTTGCCTTGTTGCGAAAGCTAATACATTGTTTTCTAGGTTTCAAGTCGTTGCGAACAAATACACCTAGATCTTTTTCACAATCTGAGTTTTCTAGTTCCGTGTTACCTAGTTTGTACTTAACGTTCGTATTCGTCTTCCCTATCTGTAGTACCTTGCATTTATCAGTATTAAAATTCATTTGTCAGTCTACTGACCACTCATGTATTCCACCTTTTCTGGCTCAATCTTGAATTAGTTTATGTAGATCAACTTAAGTAATTCTCCAGACCCGTGTCAACTGAGGGTCATCATTGAATGTGTAGCAGTTGGTTTGTATGTAATTTTTGTCATTGCGTGAGTAGCCACCTCTGACAACTCACGGGTATATACACCCCAGCGTAAAGGAGGATCAGCCTCCCTTTGACCGTCTCCACATTATCTCAGATCCAGTGTGTGGGTTATATGAACACCCCACCGACTGCCAGGAGTCGGTGGATACCTAGCAGTTAGCTATATTGGACGATGTCGCCGATTCGGCAGGATTGACTTGCCCCAGTCTGCATCGTGGGACATGGACCCCAGACGCTCGCCACGTGTATACCACCGACCATAACAGCGGTCTTCATTTGTTGAGACGCCCGTGTCCTACTCTGGGACACGCCATACAATTATATGGTCCTCAGAGTTTGTTGTATTTGTTTGGGGATAATTAACGGAATATACTTATCCCATGTTGGGTAGTGAACCCATGTAAATTGTTGGTATCAGTGTAACGACCACGGTCGTACACGTCAGTTAACGCCAAAATCAAATGATTCATATTACGCTCAATAGCCCACAAAACATGTACCTCTGCTTTTATTTTGAGTCCTCCATCTGAGGAGTCCGTTTTCTCGTCACTTCAAGACGCCTCAGTCCTCCGTTATCCCATTTTCTCTGACTTACTGAAACCAACCTCTCTATGTAATGAATTTGAATGTGAGAGAGAACACCTTTGTTTTTTAGTCAGCTTAGATATATCTGTTTACAGTTGAAACATTCAAGATCCATTGTGAGTGGTGTTGAACGCTTCAACTGTCCTTATTGTTAATAAGACGTGTCAAGTAAGTGAGTGTTGAGTCTGCCAGGACCAACGATACCCATCGGTTTCGTTCCCTAAGGATATCCATGAGTTTCTGATCGCGCCTGGAGTTAGATCATTTTGTCGCCCCGACATCAGAGAATCTGATGTTTATAGTTTAATTAGTGTCAGTTATCTATTTAAGAAAGTCATTAATTTCCTGAACTATTCTGTCAACTGGTATAATCTCCAAGATCTAACGTCTCCCTGTGAATAACTCCTTGTTCGCCGCAGCCCTGAGCTTGCAGAATTGTTGTTATCAACGTGTATATTCCACCTTTTCCTGGCAAGCTCAACCTCTGATTAGATTATATGAATAGACATAGGAAATTACCCTGATCCGGAACACCGGAGTTCATAATTAAATATACGGTGATCCAACATGGTAGAGAAGGTATGTTGTTGGTGAGATTGACCTTTCTGGCATGAATAGGGAGGCCCAAGCTGCCCAGCAGGCGCACGTATATACCTCTACACGAGGGAGAATCACGCATTCGTGACTCTTCTTCCACGTCTACAGGTATGTTCACGTGTGTTCCACGCCGCCATATTAACTCAGTTTAACTTAGTCATTTTTGCGAATATCAGTGTTCATGTTTCAACATAGTACCTTCAGTGCCAATTAAGTCAAGTAAAGTAGAGCTCTAGCTATCGTCTGAACCGGTGCCAGACGTATGTTTTGTATAGTGAAGTTAAATATTCACGCATTCGTGACTCTTCTTCCACGTCTACAGACGCGGATGTGTTAGCCACTCTCCTGAGGGTCGATAGCTACCTATGGGCAAGATGGTTATTGAAGACTGTCTCTAAGGGGGCGCATTTAGAATCCCAGGACACGATTCCCCGGGAAGCGCCCTCACCACTCTGCCAGGGTGTAACGAGTCAACCTCCCTGAGTGCACCTAGCGAGCGAGCCTTCAGCTTGGCGGTCGCTGTAAACAACTCTGGCCCACTGACTCCGTCATATGATCATGGTCTACCTACTGTTCTTGGTTATATGTATGGAGCCGTATTAATATCCATGCTTAGGGATGACTAGCAGAAATATAGTCATCCCAGGTTAAGTATTGAACCCCTGAATGAGAGTTCAAGGTACCAGGTGGTTCCTTGTGAAGTGATAAGAATTATGGTATGTTACTAATTGTGGAATTGCCCAGTGTGTTATGTATTCATCTGTAGTACCCATGAAATAATAACCTGAGAGTATGAGGTTCTAACCACGGATTGAGAAGGTAATTTGTTCCTTGTTAAAGTAAGACCTGCGGGTCCAGGGTTATTGACAGTGTGTAAGCATTTCTAAATCTTACTTGTCACAGAAATACTACAACAGTGTCCAATAAAGTAATGAGTATTTGGAGGTGTTTAATGAGGTAATAAGTTCTTGAAGTGTTTGATGACTTAATAAGTTAATTTCGGTTCTGTTTAGCCTGAGTGAATCTAAGATGCATCTTCTCCACTCACTGTGTTAATAAACATTGAATTAGTAATCTGAGTATCACCACTCTACTCCTTCTAAACATTGGTTCCCAGAAAATAATACTTACTCACGTGCCTATACATCTACCACACTACAAAACCCTTCCATGAGTTCTGTTATATAATGAAAAGTCTGGGTGGTGGCAGCTACCCTTTGTAAGTATAAAAAGTGTTGTACTAAGAATAACATGGTTCCCCAGACTAACCCATGTATAAGAATAGACATAAAACAAAGTATACTTCAGAAAGGTAAGAACATTGAAACTGAGAATACAATCTATATGAAAGGAAATGAAAAGAAAGAACATTAACTTGGAAAACAGTAAAGAAGCATAAGAGTTACTTATATAAGAATATAAGTAAGAATATATAAGAATAAATATATATAAGTAAAGAATGGAAGAAGAATAAGTATATAAAACAGGGTACTCATTGGAAGAAGGCTACATAGAACAAATAAGTATATGAGTAAATAGAATACTAACAGAAAAGAATAGCTGGATGGTAAATTATTGAAAAGAGAAAACGCCACTCGTTACATCAGTAATAACGGATTGTGTTGTGACTGCCTCCTCCATATGTACTAACAACAGTCTAGACTCTAGGGAAGGTATCAGATGTACGTTTGTCTTGTAATGTAATTTAATGCCTTGTAACACCAGTAATGTTGTAAGAAGCCAGAGTACAGTATCCAATTTGAACTCCAGATATCGGCACAGACAGCAACATAAGTAAATTTGCTGATGACACTAAAATAGGACGTGTTATCAAATCTGACGAGGACTCCGCAAAACTACAGGAAGATCGAAAAAAAATTTTCGAATGGTCTGAAAAATGGCAGATGAAATTCAACGTGGACAAATGTAAAGTACTCAGTATAGGAGGTGTAAACAGGGAAACCAGATACCAGATGAACAACGATGCCATAGAGAAATCCGACTGCGAGAGAGATTTAGGAGTAATGATAAGTAAGAACCTTAAGCCAAGTAAACAATGTGTTTTTGCTCGTAACAAGGCTAATAAAGTTCTTTGGTTCTTACAAAGGAGTGTTAGTTACACGACTAGCGAGGTCATCCTAAAACTGTATCTTGCGCTTGTGAGACCACACCTGGATTACGCAGTTCAGTTCCGGTCACAGTATTACAGGCTGGATATAGAATCATTGGAAAGAATTCAGAGGAGAATGACAAGACTAATCCCGGGCATTAGGAACCTTGAGTATAGAGACAGGTTAAAGCATCTTAATTTGCACTCCCTCGAGAGACGTAGAGCGAGGGGAGACCTGATAGAGGTGTATAAGTGGAAGGCAGGGCTAAACAAAGGAGACATTACAAAGGTACTCAAACTATCCAACCAGGAGCGAACTCGTAACAATGGTTTTAAATTAGACAAATTTAGATTTAGGATTGAAATAGGTAAACACTGGTTTGGAAACAGAGTAGTGGATGAATGGAACAAGTTACCAAATATCATCATTAACTCGAATACGCTGAATAGCTTCAAACATAGGTTGGATGCTTATATGAGCAATAGGGGTTGGGTGTAAACCGGACTGCCCAGTATGGGCCAATAGGCCCGCTGCAGTTTCCTCCATTCTTATGTTCTTATATTCTTATGAGTAAAAAGCCGAGGAGTTGAACCTCGTAGTTATATGTTAATGACATCTTTTTCCCTAATTTAATTTCATTAATAAACCATTTCTTTGAGTATTTTAGTTAGTTTAACAAATTTATTGACAACGCTTGTAGTACAGTTTGCCTATTCTGAGTAATTCAGTCAGGTCTTGACACTGAGGGTGGTATCACTTCTCACTGCCACGCAGGACAGAGGTTCATACACAAAGAAATACATCATATTCATTAACAGCTATAAATGTATAGAGGTCAGATTCTTTTACTTTTTTTTAACTTTTATCCTCTTCGCCACTGATCGGCTTGTTAGCCGCTTGGGCGATCGGTCACGTCTCTTTTCCTATATATTCTTCACCAAAAGGTCGGCTCGCTAGCCGCCCGGGCGATCGATCACGTCTCTGTCACGCACTGTTGGCAAATACTGGGCATGCACCGGCTCCTGAATGTACCTGAACCCGCTCCAGTGTTGGTCAAGTCTTCTCTTGAAAGAGCTCACACTCGGTGCCGTCACAACACTCTCTGGTAGATTGTTCCAAGAGTTTACAACCCTCACTACGAAAAAGTTTGCCCTCACGGTTTTCTGGACTTGCGGCTTCTTCAATCTTGAGCTGTGACCCCTTGTGGGGCGAGCGTCCGCCAGCTCCAAGTAAGGACACTCAACTGAGATTCTTATAAACCTCAACTAGGTCCCCCCTTGCCCGTCTGTAGTATAAGATAGGCAAGTTCAGGCGCTCTAATCTGTGAGGGTAGCTGAGATGCCGAAGTGCAGGCACCAATTTGGTGGCCCTCCTTTGAACATTTTCAACCAACTGACAGTCCCTAGCATATCTCGGGGACCAGATGGGGTGACAGTACTCCAGATGGGGAAGCACTTCACTCCTGAAGATCGTCACGAGGGACGGACCGTCTAGATATCTGAACGACCTTCTTATAAGACCCAATAATTTATTTGCCTGATTTACCTTCTTCTCACAATGGCCCGAGAACTTCAGCTCATTGTCAACATACACACCTAGGTCCTTCTCACACACAGTCTCAACTAGTACATTTTCTTCATCCCGTTGGGACATATGGTACGCCTCCTTACCGTTGGTACGCCCCAGGTGCATCCTCTTACACTTCGTGACATTGAATCTCAGCAACCATTCCTTCGACCATTCCTGGAGCCCACAGAGGTCCTTCTGCAGCTCTTCACAGTCCGCTTGCTTCTTAATTTCCCGAAATAACTTGGCGTCATCGGCAAACATTTGTATGGAGGAGTGTACAACGTCAGGCATATCATTTATGAAACAAACAAACAACAGCTGGCCTAATACACTACCCTGCGGTACCCCACTTGTTACAGGTACAGATGACGATTTCGTGCCATTAATCACCACACATTGCTTGCGGTCATGTAGAAAGTCTTCTATCCACGCTAGGACATTTCCCCGAATTCCGTACCCTTCCAGTTTGATTTTCAGCCTTTCGTGGGGTACACTGTCGAAAGCCTTGGCAAAATCTAGGTAAATATTGTCGATATTACCACCTCGTTCTAGAATATGGGTCCAAATATCTAATACCTTGAGCAATTGTGTCAAGCAAGAGCGCCCTGGCATAAAACCGTGTTGGCAATCTTTTACAAGGTTGTTTCGTAGTAGATGTTCCATCGCTGCATCTCTGATAATACTCTCAAGTACTATACATATTATGCTGGTCAGGCTCACCGGTTCATGTGGGTAATGTCACTGTTCACTGCCATGCAGGACGGAGGTTCGTACACAAAGAGATGCATCATATTCATTGACAGTACATATACATATATGTACACACACACATACACATATACATATATACATATACATATACATGTACATATATATACACATATACACACATACATACATACATACATACATACATACACATATACACACATTCATACATATACGTCGGTCAGATTCATGTGGGTAATGTCACTCTTCACTGCCATACAGGACACAGGTTCGTACACAACGAATGCATCATACTCATTGACACTATATATAGGTCAGATTCATGTAGTAATGCCACTGTTCACTGCCATGCAGGACAGAGGTTCGTACACAAAGAAGGAAATACATTATATTCATTAGCAGTATATATAGTAGGGTGTGTCAATTTAGGGGGTGAATTGGCTAAATTGAAAATAGAGTAATTTGGTAGCAATTTATTGTAGTCTTTAAGCATGCAAAACAATATTCTGGCATAATTTTTTTTTTATAATAAGTCCTACCTACATCAAATGGATTTTTAAATGTACATATTTGTGAATTTATAACATAACCAGCGTTTGCACACATGTTACTGTTTCAAGTTTCAAATTATTATATTTTATTATCCGTAGTCTATTTGAAAGTAACCAATGCCTTCATACTCTCTTTGCTTTGGTTTCTTGTCATCAGTAGTCTGCTTGCTATTTGTGCTTTGATGTAACCTTCTCGCCTCTCGTGGCTGTAAACATGGCCCGCTGCTTCTGTGACCATTTTCACACATCTCTCCACACTTTGAGTGTGGGAAGGCCACTTCGGCACCTGCATTGGAGTCTCTTTAAGGTTTCTCAATTCTTGGCTAGTTAGACTTGTTGTCAATGGTGGCTCTAAGACTTCCAAACTCAAGTCAACCAATTCTGACAATTTGGTGGCATTGACGTTTATTGGGGGAACTTTTCTTGAATGAAACGAACAGTCTCCCAACTGGTCGTCATCTATTAGCGTTCCTCTAATCTTTAGAATGACTTCTACAGCCTCGGTTCGGAGATTGGTACATTGACTGTAAAGCATTGCTTGCAAAACTGCTTCTGATCGAGCATACCAAGCGGACCTTCTTGCCACAGGTAACACGATGTCCCTCACTACCTTCGTCTGTGTTCTTACTAGCTGCAATTGAAACAAAAGGTGATTGGGCCCATCCACCCACATAGGATTAAGTTTCACACTAAACCACTGGGAAGATAAACTCCAATAATAAATTCAACAATTAACCTCAAATTCTTCAGCACTTTGCCCTTCAATTCGTGTTTGGAAATCCAAATCCTGCAGAAACGAAGAGCTGTAGTTAACCAACGGCTGTGACTGACAGGTCCAATCTCCAAGAGAGCCAATGACTGAGGCACTTCTCCTGATCTTATTGCTTGGGCAATACGATAAGCATAGGATTGATCTGTGCTGAGATCTTTGATGACTCCTTCAGACAACGCCGGAAGGGGAGGGCCAACTTCGACCTTTGGAAAGGTTGTATTTATTTCTAGTTGTGTTGCTTCATCCAGCATGATGCCAAGGGGACCTGACCACTTGTTGTTGCTCTTTGTAGGACCATCAAGTTCCTGGATGAGATGACGAAGAGGTAGCTCGCCTGTATGTAAATCACATACAATCCAAACAAGTCTTCTTCCTAGTTTTTTCTCTAAATGCGTCATTACACCCCCCTGCCATCCGGTGTTCACTGCAGTTGAATCTCCACCAACAGCCTGCAGTGAACTGCCAAGTCCTCTCTCCTGAACCCAACATAAAATATGATCAGCAATGACCTCTGCATGTTTCTTCCCTTCTACTTCAGTTTCGGGAGCAAAGTGAAACAAAAACCGACCACCAGGCTCAGAACAGACAGAGTAGTGTTCTTCTTTGATGAGACCTGGAAACTTTCTGTTCACTCCCTCTACTTCTAGCAAAACTTTTGTGCCATCTATTCTTCCATCAAACAAAAGACAGGAGAGCCCTCCCTCGCTTAAATCTTTTTCATGCTGATCAGATATTTCCTTCATTATTTTTTCTTGTGCTCTTCTAATTTTATTATGATCTATCACCAAAGATACATCCTCTCGGCTGATGAGGCCTGCATCTATCCAAGCGGCAGTTGCAATTTCTGCAGCCTCACGAAGTCCAGCATGGTGGGGAATACTAGCTAAAGCAATGTTTGAAATATTTCTTGTGTTGTATTTCATTTTCTTTGGTAAAGGTTCAGATGGCTCTTTGGAACTATCATCTGATGTTGCTTCCTGTTCATCAGAAGAACTATCAAAGAAGTGATAAACATCTTGACACAGCTCTTCCTCTCTTTGGATGGCTTCTTCACTCTTCATTTTCTTCTTTTGTTCCCTCTCTCGGATTTGTTCTCTCTTCTTGGCATTAGCAATCTGCTTCTTTGTTTCTGAATAATCTATTGAACCCATTTGCATACTTCCTTGGCCTTCTGCCTTTGTCCTCTGTGCCTTTATAAATTCAAGCTCTAAAACAGGGATCTTCTTTTCACGAGGACAACCACAATCAATGTGGGAATTATTTTCTCTCTTACCTGAGTGAGAACAGTTGGATTCAGAACATAATTGTATGGAGCACTTGCAGGTCAAAATGTCAAACAGAGTATCAAGTGTGTGCAGAAATTCATTTTTTCTGGCCAAGTTTCCTTTACCAAGTGATGTTTCAACTGCTTTGTGCCATAATTTCGTTAGTTTTAGCTCAATAGTTCGACACTGATTAATCACAGGTGGTTTGAATAGTGCATTAGCTTTTGTCCATTGATGCAGAAGAGGGACTATCATGTCATTTATGAGTTCTTTATCTGTATAGTTCCTTCTGTCCTTTGCATTTTTTTCTCGAAGGAGTAACCCTAATCTTAGCATGTCTCTCACTGTTGGAAGTTCTGATACAGGAAGCTCCTTCCCTTTACCAACTAGCAGGCTCAAGTGGGTTGACAACTGACTTCTTGTCTTCAATTTTGACATCTTCACACTATCTGACAAATAGAAAAATATTTCAATGTTTCATAATTCAATTGTTGTTTCAAAAAATATCAATTTGTTTATCAAAAATGCTGTAACAGAAATAACATAATAATTTCTTAGAACATAATGTTTTATACAATGATATAAGTAACTGCGACAATCAATATGCCCTACTTACAATAATTAAAATGTAGAATTCGTCTGGTAGAGTAGGTGCAAGTGCAATGAGAGCAAACCACCCTCTATGATATCTAGAAGGAGAGTGAGCTGGGCGCCTTATCCTCACGCTTGGTACAAGTCAAAACAAGAATTAAACTGTCCCACACGGAGAGCCTGTTCATGTTCTGACATGCATATTGTACACAAGCTATAGAACCATAAAATACTCCATAATCCATATGCTTACATGAGATTAGTTAATATCAAGTGAATAATTCTAATCAAGTCTCATTAATTTGTTGAAATACTGATATTTGAAACTTTAAGGTATAATTGATGTAGGTGAGGGTTATTTCAATTCATTTTTGTTTGCTAATCTCAAGTTTAGACATAAAGAGGCACAATATTTTGACTACCAAATTTGATTTTTAACATGTTGACAAAATTGACACACCCTAATATATAGGTCAGTGGATCACATACATTGGAGTCATATTCTAATTGAAGACTAATCAGTGTGGGCTAGCAAATTTGGGATAAACAGCAAGACTGTCCTCAAGCACACCTGATTCAAAGAAGTAATTACACAGTTCAAGATACAATAAGTCAGGTGGCCTGAAGTCTTTAACAGTGTCACATTTAATAATATAGTGTTCAAGCGTATGCTTTAGAGGTTTATCACAAAGTTTACATGCTGAGTGTTTCGGTATGGGTACAGCGTTACTAACTTGCCAGATGTGTCTGTATTCTAGTCTAATTCTGGCCACAACTACATCACATTGTCTGGTTCTGTCCTTATGCTGGCCATACCGGTACCTCTTGTCACAAAATTTGTCATATTTACTAATGCTACAACCGTCAGGTCTCTCTGCATTTCTCACTTCTTCTAGATCAGAGTTCATGATTCTGACCTGAATGTTTTTAATTACAGCATTGGACAGGCCAAGGTCACGGTCAACATTTTCTTTCTTACATGCCTCATTGGCCAGTCTATCAGCACGGTCATGATACCTGATTCCAACATGGGACGGAATCCACACAAATTCGATACGAAAGTTGTTCCCATTGGCAGTTATCACATTCCTTTTAATATCACTTACAACTTTAGACATAGAGCCTGACGGGCTGTTCATTGATTTCAAAGCACTTTGAGAGTCACGGAATATCACCCTACCTCCATTTTCTTTTAGGTAGTCTGTGGCTAAGTAGATTCCAGTTAGTTCAGTTTGTGTTGTGCTGGCCCAGTTGTTCAGCCTTTGTTTGTTTGACACTATCATCTCTTTTTCTTTATATATTACAATTGCACAGCCTGTTCTACCTGTGTTTGTCTGCACAGAACCATCAGTAAAAGCATAACATTCACTTGATTTAATACTCTCTATGTGTCTGTTAATAGTTTCTAGTGTGACACATCTCATCACATCGGTGTTTAACATTTGTTTACTACCAACAGGAGTGTAATTAATAGGAACTGATATATCCAGCCAAGGAGGAATGGCATTAATGGGTTCGTCTGGGGTGATTGGGGCATTCAGTTTCAAGAGATCTGCAACACTTTTATGAAGCCACGCCCCAAAGAGAGTCTTTTGTGGAAGGTTGGCGAGATGGTCGGGATTACTTAGATAGAACATCAACTCAGTTTGAGCTGTAGTTTGAGAACCATTGTTCTTCAAAATTTTGACACAAAACATGGTATTAAGTAGAGCTATCCTCTCAGATCGGGAGGGCAGTCCGAGCTCTTTCCTCATGTTTACAATTCTGGTTGATTTTGGGCAACCTAGAGTGATGCACATGGCTTCATTTTGCACTACCTCAAGGCTGTTGAGTTGTTTAGGTGGAATAGTCACAAGATGGAGAGCATAATAGTCAACTACAGAACGAATGAAGTGAAGATAGAAAGTACGAGCATAGGTGATGTTAATTCCATAGCCCTTGCCAACAAGGGTTCTGAGGGGTGTAATGCCCTGCATTAGTTTGTCACGAAGGTTGCTGACAAAGTTTGCATCATTCACACAAATTCCAAGATATTTATAGGAGCTACATAGTTCCGAAGGCATGCTGTTAATGTTATAGTCAAGAGGCAGAGGGTGAGCAGGACGAGGATTGAGGACCCTCGTCTTGTCAACAGATATTATGAGACCACATTCAACAGTTCTCCGAGCAAATACATCCAGCAAGGCTTGGAGCCTGAGTTTGGTTTGTGTCAGAATGCAGATATCATCAGCATAGCATATTACGGCTTCGTTTGGCTGAACTGGGATGTCAGCAATAAGCTTGTGCATCAGTATATTAAAGAGCATAGGACTTAACACTCCTCCCTGAGGCGTGCCAAGCTCAAATGATCTCATTCTGGTACTTTTAACTCCCTTAAACAGAACACTGGCATACCTGTTGGACAGATAACCCTTTATCCATGCCAGGAGGTTACCTTGGATGCCAAAATTATCTAGTTGCCCAAGTATAATGTCTCTATTAGCTACATCAAAGGCTGATTTAAGGTCTATGAAGGCTGTTTGTGTCTTATCTTTTGAGTGAACAAGATATTCTGCAAAGCATGTCCGTGTGTTATGCCCGGGCATGAACCCATACAGATTAGGGGCGAGTTTGTCTTTGACTTGAAACATGAGACGGTTTAGAACAACTCTTTCAAGGACTTAACACATACAGGATGTGAGTAAAATTGGCCTGAAGTTTGGAGAATTAGCTTTAGGGATTGGAACTATGTTTCCATGAGTCCATGTCTTAGGCAGAATACCCTGTGTGAGGCTCATTTGATACAGGTCAAGCAGTGGATGGTTAGGGATCTCATTCAACAATCTCAGGGTGTTATAGGTTATGCCATCCTCACCAGGGGAGGATGACTCACCTTTCATTAGTGCTGTTGTTAGTTCGTGGTGAGTTATAGGAAACTGGTCGGTAAGGTCTGGTGAGGAACAGGCTATTTCAATATTGAAACCCCTATTAATGTGTGTGGTGTTAAGATATTGCTGTATGTCAGGAGGCAGGGAAGTGATTTGTGACACACTAGACCATTGGTCTAATAGCATGTCAGCATATTCTGTAGGGCTGTGATGAAGCTGAACTGGGGTGGGTAACTTGGTAATGGCTCTAATTTTGTTCCACACTTCTGCTAGAGTGGTTGTTCTATTAATCCCCTGTAAGAATTGTTCCCAATAGGTGTTTCTCACCTGACCTTTGAGTTCACGAAATTCTCTATTAGCTTTGAGGAATGCCAAGAGGTTATCACTAGTTTTATTTTGCTTATAAGTGTTGACAAGCTGTTCTACATTCTCTCCTTCTTTGGTGAGGGTAGGGCCATGTGTCCACAGAGGTGGTTTAGTGCTGTCCCCCTTCCTCCTTGACTTAACCCAGGTGGTATAATATGTGGTTATGACATTTACAAGATCACAGCAAAATTCATCCACTGACCCAGGTGTATATCCAGCAAACCATCTGTGGATGTAGGCCTTGAAGTGTAGTTTAAGATTATCTGGGATGTTAATTCTGAGCTGAGGATGGGGTTCACACTTGACATCAGCAACAGTGTATTCAGTAGGTATTGCATAATGATCACTGACTAGGTGGTTTGAGATGACCTTAGCCTTGACATTACTGTCTACTAGGTTATACCCAATCACACAATCAAGTCTGCCCCCCCATCAGATGTGTCACTTTGTCTGTGTCGTATACAGTGATATTATGATTATTGATGTAATTCACGAACACCCTCCTATTAGAGTTACACTGGACATCACCGAGGACAGTGTGACGAGAGTTAAAGTCACCCATACACAGCATAGCATTGTTACCTGATGCGTCACACCGAACATAGATGCTATACAGCGAAAATTGACTGTTTGCTGTCTTTACTGTAAATTGTTGATAGTGAATACTTTCATCATTGTGAGTTTTAATCCATTTACAGACCAGACCATTCTTTACATAATTGAGCAGGCCACTTCCTGCTCCACTATTATATACTTTAAATCCAGCTATCCTGGGTGCAACTTTCTTCTGGGTGCTGGACGTGTAAGGTTCTTGTAAACCAATTACATCAATGTTACAAACTTTAATAAACCATTGTAGATCATTAATTCTGCGGTTAACACTCTGGATGTTCCATGAAATGAACCTAAACGTTCGTGTTACTTTTCCCACCTTGAATTTAGAGTAGAGAGTCGCACGCTGGCTTCATAGATCAACCTGACCAATAAGATGACCATTCCAAATTCTGCACCTTTGGATTTCCTGATAATGTTCTTCACAGCCCTTATTCCAGTAGGATTTCTATACGCGGGTTCCTTTATCAGTCCCGCGAGTTCATCCCCCGTAAACAATGGAAAATGTACAGGGTCATGGACAGTCTTCATACCTGGGGTTATTAAAGAGACCACGCTGGCAGTCTGGGGCTCATTCTCCCCATTCATGCTTCCACCACCATCGGTCTCGGTCTGGCTACTCACCCTCAAGTTGGCATCATTATGAGAGGAGGCACCCGCTCCTTCAGAAGCTCCACTAACACTATCACTGTCATTGCTCACTGGTACACTTACTTGGCAGGCTTTAACCTGACCTGCATTGACTAACGAAGGAGAGTCACTGTGCCTGTTGTCACGTGCCTGTAGCTCTCGGGAACTCACATGGCGTGAGGCATATGTTCACGCCCCCATTCCACACAAGTTATTAATAACTTGTTAATTGTACTTATTATATTATTGTTGTTCTTAGTTACTTAGATTAATTGTATATTTATGTATGTTATTAATATGCATCATTTGTGTTACTCTGTTAAGTCAAATCAAGAGTAGTATTAATTAATTACATAAACTATCTAGCAAATGTCCCGGATCACGTGATATGAGCTGTGCTTCTTACAGCGTGGGGACGCTCCCGGGGAGTAGCGAAAAACCTTGGCATAGGATAGACGTGTCCATTCTTTCTCTAGCCTCGACCTTTGTCTAGTGCTTTGTCCAGTCTTCTGCAATGCCCTAGGGGTATCAGGTATTAGTGACACGTTCAGTTAGGCCTAGGAAGGGATCCTGGTGTTAGGGAATCTCCTGTTGGTAGGAAATAACCATTTTGTAGTGATTGTTGTATATATATTGTATGTCTGTGTAATATAGTTATGTTAAGTAGTATTCGTTTGGTCTAATTCCTTACGGTATATTTTCACCCTTCCGGCATCACTCTTATTTTAATATACAATCACTTATTCCCTTAAATTCTTGTTTGCTAGTCAGTACTCCCTTTAGAACATAAATATAATTAATTAATTATTTTCCCTTTTGTGACTCACTTACTTCAACTTGTTCTTACTTATTCAAGTTCATTTAGTTGAGTAGGTTTTTGTGGGGATAATTATTGCCGTGTTCCCTATTTGTTCCTTTATTTGATAATAACTTGGGGCAGGTTTCACTCCCCAGGTATAAAGGATATTGGGATCGCGACACTGTTGACTTCAGGTGGTGGAGGCGATCCGGCAGCATTGGCATCACTGAGTGGGACCGCTATTGTGGATGGAAGCGGCCTCCCAGGACAACTGGGGTGCAAGGCCGTCACACCCTCCTACCTGGACCTGGGACACTGCCCCCTGGGTGGGGAGGTGTTGCTGTTGATTTCAGGCGCTCTAGGCGACCCCGCAGTGTTGCTGTTGGCATCACTGAGTGGGACCGCTTTTGTGGGTGGAGGCGGCCTCCCAGGACAACCTGAGTGCCAAACCGTCACACCCTCCTCCCTGCACCTGGAACACTGCCTCCTGGGTGGGGAGGTGTAGCTGTTGATTTCAGGCATTGGAGGCGACCCGGTAGTGTTGGCGTTGGCGTCACTGAGTGTGACCGCTATTGTGGGTGGAGGCGGGCTCCCGGGGCAACCTGGATGCCAGGCCGTCACTCCCTTCTTCCTGCATCTGGCACACTGCCACTCAGGTGGGGAGTCCTGCTCTCTCCCCTCCTGAGAGGCAGCTTCCTTGGTGAGGCAGCTCCTTATGCTATGCATTCCTTCACAGTATTTCGCCACATGATTGACCCCGAAGCAGTTGTAGCACACCACAGGGCTCCCCCGACTGATGTTACTAGGGGTACCGTACATGCTGCCAAAGAAGCGGTACTCCTCAGGAGGTGGTTCCTTCCTTTTCCAAACAATGATGATCCTACTAAGTTGTGCACCATCCTTATAAAGTCTTCTTGCTCTGTGGATGCCCTGAAGTGACAGAGCTCTCCTGGGGGGAATACCCTTGGGGAATTGGGTGATAAGGTATTCCTTCATTTTTTGGGGTCGAACAGGTTCATCTCGCTTAATAAGCTGTATTGAGCGTTGGATAGCATCCGTCTCCTCTCGGCCTACATAGATAAAACGATGGGTGTTACCTGGCACGACAACATTCAGCTTAGCCTTGTCATAATCCTTATTCAGGGCAGTCAACCAATTAATCTTCATCAAATTGGTTGCGTTATCGGGGAAGGCAAGGCGCAAGTAGTCAGCCCGGGTAGCAATGGGAGGGATGCACCTATCAGCTCTCCTCTGCTTCCTTCCCTGGGTCCTCATTTTGCGTTTCTGCTGACGTGTCTTAAACTTCTGAAAGCTAGCTTCAGTGTCGCCATGACTGTCCTCCTCATCTTCTTCATCAGGGACATCGGCAGAGCGCCGCCCAGCGATGACTCCTGCCATGGTTAGATTTAGATGGAATTTAGGTTTTATATACTGGGGCAGAGAGGCGATATGTGGGCCAGCGGTGTCTTTGAGGCGTAAACCCTCTTATAGGGCAAGGGGAGCCTGACATCAACGGTGTGAGGGTAGGAGGGCCTCCTGGGAGCGGAGGGAGTGTGGTGTCGGGGGGGACTAAGGTAACAGGAGTATTCTTAGTTTATAAGCACTTTTATTACACTACACTTGTTCTTAATAGTATCTCTGTTTTTCTGGTTAGATACAGTATCAAAGTCAATTTTAATTTCAAAAGAACTATCCAGCGTGGCACCATATAAGGTAGGGTTTGTTTATACAGACCTTCACCACATGGCAGGGGGTGACTGAGGGAGTAGGCCTGCCTGGCTGGGGTCTTACACACCCACTCCACAGTACTCAACCCACGATGCATATTGCATTAGTTCACTTGTTATACAGGCAACATATTTGCAGTTGTTGACCTATCGGTTAAGGTAATCCTCCAAGTCATAGTGTTAGGAAGAACACCTAATATTCAGTAACACCTTGTGAGAATCCTGCACCTTAATTCCCAGTGTGTAACACGGTAATCTTAAAAAGATCACAGGTGGTCCACGCACACAGCCCTGCTCACACACACACTGAGGGGAGACTGTTCTTAGAATATATTAGGGGTATTCAATATCACCTCAGTATCCAGCTTTATTTCGCCCAAGAATTTGATAACAGAATTACAGGACCCATGTGCCCTAACCCTCGCCATGCTACCTAAGGTCTGAGGTGTTGAAGTAACCATGAACTGAAATAATTAGACAGAACAATTGAAGGAACTAAGACAGAGAGAGAAGTATGAAAAAAGAATATAAGGGAGAAAGAAAATCCCTGCCTTTATCGGTGGCCTCGGTGGTTCAGTGGTAGAATCCCTGACCATATACCGTCACAAGACTTTCTGGTAGATTGTTCCAAGAGTTCACAACCCTCACTCCGAAAAGGTTTGCCCTCACAGTTTCCTGGACATGCGGCTTCTTCAATCTTGAGCTGTGACCCCTTGTGGTGCGAGCGTCCGACAGCTCCAAGTAAGGACACTCGACTGAGTAGTGCCTCTTGAGATGCTTATACACCTCTATTAGGCCACCCCTTGCCCATCTGTAGTATAAGCTAGTCATGTTCAGGCGCTCCAATCTCTCAGGGTAGCTGAGGTGCCGAAGGGCAGGCACCAGTCTGGTGGCCCTCCTTTGAACATTTTCAATCAACTGACAGTCCCTAACATATCTCGGGGACCAGACGGGGTGACAGTACTCCAGATGGGGAAGCACTTCACTCTTGAAGATCGTTACGAGGGACGGACCGTCTAGATATCTGAGCGACCTTCTTATAAGACCCAATAATTCATTTGCCTGATTTACCTTCTTCTCACAATGGCTCGAGAACTTCAGCTCATTGTTAACATACACACCTAGGTCCTTCTCACATCCAGTCTCAAATAGTGCAGTTTCTTCATCCCGTTGGGACATTTGATACACCTCCTTACCGTTCGTACACCCCAGGTGCATCCTCTTACACTTCGTGACCTTGAACCTTAGCAGCCATTTCTTAGACCATTCTTGAAGCCCACAGAGGTCCTTCTGCAGCTCTTCACAACTCGCTTGGTTCTTGATTTCCCAAAATAACTTGGCGTCATCGGCAAACATTTGTATGAGGAATGTACAACGTCAGGCATGTCATTTATGAAAAAACAAACAACAGTGGGCCTAATTCACTGCCCTGTGGTACCCCGCTTGTGACAGGTACAGATGATGATTTCGTGCTATTAGTCACCACACACTGCTTGCGGTCATATAGAAAGTTTTCTATCCACGCTAGGACATTTCCCCGAATACCGTACTCTTCCAGTTTGATTTTCAGCCTTCCGTGGGGTACACTGTCGAAAGCCTTGGCAAAATCTAGGTAAATATTGTCGATATTACCACCCCGTTACAGAATATGGGTCCAAATATCCTATACCTTGAGCAATTGTATTAAGCAGGAGCGCCCGGCATAAAACCGTGTTGGTAATCCTTTACAAGGTCGTTTCGTAGTAGATGTTCCACTGCGGCGTCTCTGATAATACTCTCAAGTACTTTACTTATTATGCTGGTCAGGCTCACTGGTCTATAGTTGTTCGTGGAGTGACGATCGCCCTTCTATGGGGGCGCCGGTGGGTAGAGAGGTACCGCTCTTGCCTCGCAAACGAAGTGTCACGGGTTCGATTCCCGGGCCGGTGGAAAGTTGTTTGGACACACTTCCCAGCCTCCCTTGGTCCCTGTTCACCTAGCAGCAAAGTAGGTACCTGCTGTAAATCGAAAGTTGCAAATTCGTATTCAGGGAAAGTTGTTGGAGCTTCCAATAACTTGCTTAGACATAAACAATTCACTCTTCAGGCTTCTACGCCCTTGACTCCTCAGGCTTTTACTGCACTGTGCACAATACTGCACATCATTGTCATCCTAAAAACTCTTTAATTCATATTACACTTCATAACATTCAAATCCACCGCGCTTGTAGATTCTCAGAAAACGGGAAACGTTGAGAAAGGATAACTCACCTACGGAATGTTAATGAATTATTTGTTGAATTGTACCCAGGTAAGGGTATATAATATTAAGTGTACACTTCATTTTTAGTCCATATAACACGCGGACTTTGAACATATAATCAACGACCTCACCAGCCAGGACTCGAACCCTCGACCTCCTGGGTGGGACTAAGGAATGCTACCGACCAACCCACAAGGACACTAAAAGCATTCCTAGACTCTGTTATATGTTCAAAGTCCGCGTGTTATATGGGCTAAAAATGAAGTATATATATGGTACCTCGTGTTTCATACCAGCTGGATTCGGTAAAATGCTACTGACACCACATACGCGGCACGGGCAGTTCCCAATGAGGTTCACGGTGCCATCAGCTCGATGAACAGGCTTTGTGTGAAATATAACAGAGTCTAGGACTGCTTTTAGTGTCCTTGTGGGTTGGTCGGTAGTGTTCCCTAGTCCCACCTAGGAGGTTGAGAGTTCGGGTCCTGGCTGGTGAGGTCGTTGATTATAAATATTAAGTGTATGTACTCATAGCATTAAGGAGAACTCAAGGTATCTACAAGATGGTTGGGAGAGTCCAATCGATACTGACTAGTGTACTATAAGGGCTAAGTGTAGATCGTATTTGAAGGTCATTCTATTGACGTCTGTGAACGATTAGTGAATGTAGCTACCGCAAGTAGCAGACGAAACTATAAAAGAACATTGATTTGGAAAAAGGATAAATGTATCAGACCTATGTGAAGTGTTGGAAGTGATCCAGAAACTATACTTCAAAGGAAATATCTTGTATGCATCGGTGTGAACTAAATACACCTCGTTATCTCGTGTGACGTATACCACAAACTATACAGTGATCAGAAAATCTTATGACTGTGTTCAATGAGTGCAATGTGTGAGGGGAGGTTCCTTAATTACAGTTTTAAGTGAAGTGGATATACCCACGCTATGAACATTCGACACGCGGGTTTTGTTTCAGAGTTAGCGTCCCTTGTACCCGGACTACAGTTTTGAGTTAATGATATCGCCCAATTCATTTCCCCAGGAACTGTCAAACCAGAGTTATGTATTTATAAGACATAAGGTCACAATAAATAGGAAAGTGTTCATGTGCGAACCAAAGAAATCAAAGTGAAAATTAAAGATTGGAAACTGTAGGCCTAGTCAGTGAGAGCCGCGGGACAGCGCCCTCAGTGACGCCCACCTTTCCACCAACACAGGTCAGTGCCCTTCATCGTGCTTTATTCAACCCTAAAAAGACTTAAATAGCCGTTTTTACATCTTAAAACCTTGCCTGATGTTATAAAGTGAAGTCATAGTGTACTAGTGTGTGGTGATGAAAGCCCCTCAGGCATTATTCTCAGTGAAACCCGCCTTTTCACCAACACAGGACGCCTTCTGAGCGCCTTCTGGGCGTAAGACATGATCACACTGTGAAGGCCGCACCATGTGAGGTGACTGTACGCCGCTATGCTCCTCCACTGTGAACCTGTGGATTCCCAGCATATCACCACCCAGGAATAGGAGCACATAATAGTATGTTTGAGAAGATTTGCGGTCGTCATTTGGAGCGACCTAGAATACCAGGCGTAGAAACAGTACTGGCATAGTTTACTTGTGGAGTAACCCCTCTCTACCCACCAAGAGTGGCGTGCGAACGAGGTACCTGGTATGTGTACCTAAAATTATCGAGGAGTTCCATACTTGTAGGTGTGGAGTGTAACCGTGGTGCTGTAATGTGATGATATGGTGCTGTAATGTGGTGATGTGGTGCTATACTGTAACCTCGGGTGCTATATTCTACTAACAGGTGGAGCAGTCTGTTGTGTTGGGCGCCATTGTAAGAAGGAATATCGAGGAAAGGAGGTCAGTGATTGTTATGAAGTATGGGTGTTAATTGACACACAGTTGATGTAAGACGAATGTTGTTGGGCAGTATAACATAAGTCACAGTTGTTCTTCTGAGGAAGGCCAACTCTTCTTGTATTCTGACGGGATGCCATATGTTTTATTAAGAATAAATTAATTAAGACATGGTTGTTGTTTCACCTTTCTTCCCACTATCGATTTGGTCAATGAAAAACCCAACCCAATGCCTAGCTTACTCTACCCGCTACCTAACGAGCTATGTACTGTCCAGAGGGGGTCTGGTGGCAGCGACCTTAAAAGTATGAATAGAATTAAGTTATCCCCTTAGAATTAGTGACCCCAGAATCTGGCAGTATACTACGCCCTTAACTCATGAGACATAAAGGCAAGCATGAATTTCGCATGCTTCCATGTTGGGAGCTGTAAACGCTTCTGCGCTTCACCTTACACAAGGATGTAGGGGGGTACCCCCCAAAAAATAATCGCCCTTCTTGAAGATAGGACTCACATAAGCCACTTTCCATTCACTGGGGGCCTTTTGTTAATCCAGGAATTTACAAAACAGGATCTTCAGGGGCTCGGCAAGCTCGTTGCACAACTCTCTTAGCACTCAAGGATGCACCATGTCAGGGCCGGGACTCTTATGGACCTTTAGCCTGGACAGTTTATTTCTAATACCCTCTTCTGTGAACACAATGTGGGTCAGCGCTGTGGCTAACCGTCTGTCCTCAAACGCAGGAAGGTTAAAGGTTATACAATTGGTTTTGCAAGGTTAAATTAGATTAAGATTGTTTACATTACACAAGTTGAATAGTCATTACACTAAATGGCTGATTACACACTTTGACTGCTAATATACTGTATATACAGCCTTCTACATTAAACTATATATATATTAACAGTGGTAACTGTCCAACACGCACTACTCCAATCTTGATGGATTTAGTTTTATGCGTAGAGTGTTTAGCACTTCCGGCATACCAATAGTATTGAATCATTTTACGATAACATTTTATTTATCCTATCCATTATTTATGTATCTGTTTATAATGTTTAAATATTAATATATTTAAAATAAAATACAGTATTTAATGATAATATAATTGTGTCAATATTGTCTTAGTGATTTTTCATGTTGGGTATGTGTGTTGGTAAGCGTGTATCTTCCAGGGATCACAGACACAACAAAGCTCAGTCAAGTCAAGGAAGTGGACAGCTTCTCCTCTCTACTTTAAGACCTTTTTATAGCGAAATCGAAGTCGACACTGAAAATCGAAAAGTATGGGTGCGGTGCTGGGTTTATGCAGCGCAGCCCAGGTATGTATATTACTTAGAAGGTATTTGAATCAGGTAGAAATTAATCGATTTGTGTGAGGGGGAAACTTGCAAGGCCTCGGGTCGCGAGTCAGCTGATTACTTCACTATGACTTTAAGTTGTTCCTGTTACGGGGAATTATGCCACCTGAGCTTATGACTCGCATTATTATAACCGATCGGCTTATGGTTTAGGTTACTATACTCGATTATACTGTAGGTGGTCTCATATCAGAATATTGCTTTACGTGTGGTGTCTCAGTGACGTTCTAGAATCTAGATAGACTCGCATTGCATAACCTTTGTGGGGTAAAGATTAAGTTTCGGACCATAACCAGGTTTTATTTTACTTTGGGACATAGCTATAAACTACTGAAACATTAAGATCTGCCAGTGTATTTTGGTGTGTTTTAAACAAATCTGACCTTTATTTTTGGTGGAAATTGCACGGTTTTGCCCCCCCCCCCCCCCTCCCCCCAACAATAATGCGGGGGGAGCCTGGGAAATCTGGGTTTTTGGGTGGGGGAGAAAACGAAAACGAGTCACCTAACCTAACCTAACCCCTAGCCGGGGGCTCCTCCCCTAGACCCCCGGTAGGCCTAGCTTAAACTAACCTGAAAGTTTCAGTAGTTAAAAACTTGGGGTACACCATGTCCGAAAGTACAATATAACATAGTTAGAAGTGGAAAGACCAGGGATACGTAAGAATTGGATAGAATAATCGTTTTTCTCGTAAAACTCGGCAATAAACTGAAAATAATCGTAGGAGCACAAATGAGAACCAACTTCCACCATGGCCATTGTGAGGCTGGTCAGTGAAATTACCAGGCTGCTTCCTTTGAAAAAAAAATTAAATGTGATTGGTCGAAAAAAATGATACCGATACATCATTGGTTACGACCAGATGGCGTCAGTCAATATTGCGCATGCGTGATGTGTCGTTAACATCTCTTCAGACACAAAAGCTGAAAACTACGTAAAATCAGTTAAATTCAATTGTCGCTATTATCCATTTCCGTCATGTATAAATGGGGTTCAAAATGCTCAGAATAGCGAGATCTAAATGTTTCAGTAGTTTATAACTCTAAGGTGCTCCATGTTCTAAATTAAAATACCAAGAAATGTTGTCTAATTTGACGAGTTAGACCTAAAAAACACATCAAAATAATTGTACCTAATAATGGTCCCAAACTTAACTAATACCCTTTGTGGAACTATGCATCCAAAATCTAAAATTGCTATCTGTATTGCTGCGGTCATACATTAATTTTTAAGATTATAAGTTTAGGTTAGGTTAGGTTGGATTGAAATTGTGGTTATTCAATGTGTTTTTGTGTTTTGAACGATTCCGACGTACTTCCAAATAGGTGCATGACCAAATATTACCCCAAAATTTTGGTATTATTTCACTTGTTGCCACTAAACGAATCTCGGGAATTTTAATGGTGTGATCAGTAATTGTGACAATGGACGAGTTGAAAGTCGTAATTTTTTCGAAAGATGGCAGGTCACTGGGTAAAGAAAATGCTTAAATTCGCTATGGTAATGATATTTTAAAATCTATTCGACCAAAAAGCGTAAAAAAAGGGGGGTTAAAATTGATAGTCACGTGACTGCGAAAAGCTCTGTGATTGTTTGTGACGTCACTGGTTGGTGCGAGCCGCCCAGCCAGCTGTGGTGTATGTGTTGTTACCAGCAGAAATACAGGACTTGTGGCCGTATACAATGATGATATACTCAGTCATACCTTATTTTCAGGTTAAAATAAATTACTGCCCAAGTATCATCGTGTGTATTTACTTGCTGGGTGCCAAAATGATGCAAAAGACAAATAACTCCAACATGGAAGTTTTCATCACTGTTCTCTATTTCATGTTGGAAAAATGAAAGTTCTCGACACTGATGTCTATATTTAATGTTGTGAAAGGACTATGGATGACCATGGCTAGGGAATGGGCTGGAGATGATCAGATGACAGATGTAATTTAATGTGCTTCATAGCTGGTTGGCGGAGTTCTTGATAATACTCTATCATAAAGACATCTACTTTTGGTAATATCTTTCATCTGCCTTGATGAACCCTGGAAGTAGTTGTCCAACCTTCTCGGCTGATCGGTTCTGTAAATAAATATTATTAGATAATTAATTGTGCTTTACTGTACAACACAGTAATGCTATATTGAATATATAAATATTACTAAGCACATTAACTAATTTAATGGATATTAGCTTCCCATACTACAAATTTCATAGTATAAACATTCCAAACAATATTGATATTATTTTGGTTTTGGTCATCTGGGAACCTTAATTACTTTAAACAATAAGACAAATTAGCTCTATGGGATATCTGTTGTAAAACATTTTTCGATCGCATAAGAAAACACAGGTCATGTGTTAGGTTAGGGTATGATGAGTTATAAGGTTAGCTTAACATACACTGGTAAGGGGGGGGGGGTAGTAACTCAAAACAGGTCATAGGTTAAGTTAGGTTAGTTTTTTTTTTTTTTTTTACGCGAATTAGCCCACCCGGGCACAGGTCAAATGACCCACAACGGAGCCTGGGGGCGAAAAAAAAAAGAACGGAAAGAAATTGAAAATATAGAAAAAAGGTTATACTGTATTAATCTACACCACGAAGATGCCGGAAAACCAGCTTTTTAAAGTGAGACAGATTGTAAGAGCATGGAAACACAGAAGAAGGCAGAGCATTCCACAGTTTGGCTGTGTGAGGAAAGAAGGAGGTATTGTAACGGGTTATTCTCGTGTGACCGACATCCACAGAGAAATGGTGGGCACCGCGGGCAAGACGTGTGTTACGAACCCACGGCCTAGCCGGCGGTACACAGGATGCCAAATCCACTGAACATTGCCCGTTAAAGTACCTGTAAAAGAGAGAGAGTGAAGCAACATTGCGGCGAAGAGAAAGGGGAGAGAGATTGTCGACTAAAGGAGGAGAGCCAATAAGACGAAATGCCTTTGATTCTACCCTATCTAATAGTTGGACAGAAGAAGAGCCACCCCAGATATGAGAGCATTACTCCAAGTTAGGACGAATGAATCCCTTATATACTTGGAGCAACTGCTCAGGAGTGAAGTAGCTGCGGCATCTGTACAGCATTCCCAACTTTCGGGAGGCAGCTTTAGTTATACTACGGATGTGTAAATTCCAGGACATATTGGAGGAAATGGTGAGGCCTAACATATATATTTCAGAATTTGGGAGGATGATAGCGTCCTGAAATGTAATTGGTGGGAGATCGTCTACTTTACAAAGTGTAATTGGTAAATATTGTGTTTTGTTACTATTGAACTTAACCAAGTTTGTATCTCCCCATTCAGAGATGCTGCACAGATCCGCATTGATAGAAGTAATGATATCAGTTCTAGAAACAGATCTAGTTTGAGAGTTGGAGGAAGGGAAAATGTGAGGAAGAGTGAAGAGTAGAATCATCGGCATAAGAATGGATAGAATTAGTTGTAGTGTGAAGTAAATCATTGATAAAAAGAAGAAAGAGAGTTGGTGAAAGAACAGAACCCTGTGGGACGCCACTATTGGTAGAGAAAGAGCGAGAAATCGATCCCACAACAACAACTGCCATGGATCGATTCTCAAGGAAGCTAGAGATGAGAGAACAAAGTGAGGGAGAGAAACCAAAAGAGGGAAGTTTAGATAGCAAAGACTTGTGCCATACCCTGTCAAATGCTTTGGAGATGTTGAGGGCCACGACAAAAGTTTCCCCATAATCCCTAAGAGAGGATGACCAAAGATGGGTGCAATAGGAGAGCAGATCACCAGTAGATCTCGCCTGGCGAAAGCCATACTGGTGATCCGACAAAAGAGAAAGGCGTTCAAGGTGACGGAGAAAATGGGGAGTTCAAGATAGTTTCGAAAATCTTGGAGAGGGATGAAGTTAGGGCAATGGGGCGATAGTTAGAGGGATTAGAATGGTCACCCTTCTTCGGGACGGGTTGAACCAAGGCATGCTTCCAAGAAGAAGGAAAAGTTTTGGTTTTGAGGCAAAGGCGAAAGAGGCGAGCAAGCACAGGGGCCAGGGCTTCAGCACACTCCCTCAGAACACGAGGGGGTATTCCGTCCGGTCCATGCGCCTTCCTCACATCCAACCTGGATAACACACCAGCAACCCTGCGAGTGGAGGTTTCAGGAAAGTGCATAGGTTCAGTAGGAGGTGCAGGGGTAGGAGGGGTAGAGTGGGAATCGTCTAAGGTGGAATTAGAGGAGAATAAGGTGCCAAAGAGGTTGGCTTTCTCAGGGGGAGAATTGGCTAGAGAGTTATTGGGACAGAAGAGGGGAGGAAAAGAAGGCATGCAGAAGTTGTTACAGATGTTTTTGGCTAAGGACCAGAAGGATTTACTAGAGGAAGAATTAGTCAGGACAGCGGTCTTTCTTTTAATAAAATTCCGCTTGGCCCTACAAAGAATAGCCTTACAACGATTCCTAGAAGTAATGAAAGAGGTGTGGGTAATAGGAGAAGGAGATGGTTTCATAGCTCGATATGCCCTATCTCTCACCCTGCAGCAAGAGAGCAGGAGCCATCAAACCATGATTGTAATGTGAAAGTTTTGGTAGAAGATGGGATAAATGCACTCATACCGCCCTGTATAACCCCAGCAATGCTGTCAGCACATACTGAGGCATCCCGAATGGAAAAGCAACATTCATCCCAAGGAAAGTCGGTGAAGAATTCTCTCAAGGATTGCCAGCTTGCCCTCCGATAGTGCCATAGTTGACGTTTAGAGGTGGGTGGGGGAGGTGGTCGTGCCCAGTTTGGTTTAATAGAAATAAGGTTGTGATCAGAAGACCCTAAGGGGGCAAAAATTGAGTATGAATAGTGTGAGGGGTTAGAGGTAAAACAGAGATCAAGAATGTTAGCCAGTTGATCGTGTCGATCAGGAACGTGTGTAGGGTGTTTGATTATTTGTTCCAAATCATTAAGTAAGGAAAAAGAGTGCCTCAGCTCCACCTGGGTCATCCCTTGCCGAGCCAAGCCACTCTCTGTGATGTACATTGAAATCCCCTAGGTAGAGGATCTCGTTGTAGGGTTGTGTGGATAGCAACGACTCATGGCAAGAAGCGAGATAGTCAAAGAGTTCGAAATAGTTGGTTGAGTTAGGAGAACAGTATAGGAAACAAAGAAAAATAAGTCACAGTAGGTAGAGATATTTTGAGCCAGATGACATCATAAAGGGGAGACTCAAGATCCGTGAGTCGGGCTATAGTGTACGTGTATTGCAGTAGGCGCATACACCTCCCTTAGAACGGAAGTAGGTATAAAGGTTGTAGTTAGAGACATGAAAAGTTTGAGTGAAGCTGCTTTGGTCAGTTGAAGTTTGGAGAGTAGTAAGAGGTTAATAGATGGTGCTCCACAGAAGAAAAATTGGATCTCTGTCCGCGAATATTGGAAAAATGAAGTGTGAAAAAAGCCGATCCTCCAGCAATCCGTAGTGGCGTCAGTTGAGGCCCCAGTAGCTTGATGATGATCAGGTCGGCCCTGGGGTCCACAACCTTCCCGACCAGTGGGACCCATCCGAGAAGGCCCCGCTTCGGTATTAATATCAACTGACATAGGAGAATAAAATAGAATGAATAAAACGGATCAAGAATGAGTACGGTTTTAGTTGTGGTGTTGTCAATAGTAAGAGAGACAGTTGAGGCCCTGCAATTGTGTGTAAATGAGGCAGAAAGATAGGGTATGATGAGTTATAAGGTTAGCTTAACATACACCGGTAAGGGGGGGTGGTAACTCAAAACCAGTGTTTTCCGATAGAATTGAAGGTCTAAATCGTTCGTAAATACAGGGATGACCAAAACTTAAAATTTACCCAATATAGCCTATCACGAATCTAAGCGTCCAAATACTTATGGTAGTTAAAGTAAAATTTTACCCATTAATTAATATAAATGATGTTCTATCCCAGTGGTTCATTAGTGAATCATCAAAACTATAACAGCACTGTTGTCATGTTTACCTAGCATCAGGCATTATCAAAACAAAGTCCAGACTATGTCATTACACTACTTCTAAATTGACTCGGAGCTCCATGACAGCTGAGCTGGTATGAACATGAGAGTTTTTTATGTCCATAAGAATGGAGGAAACTGCAGTGGGCCTATTGGCCCATACTTGGCAGTCCCATTTAAACCCAACCCCTATCGCTCATATATCCATCCAATCTTTGTTTGAAGCGACTCTTCACGGTGCATTTATTCAGTTACAAAATGACTTGGCCCATAAAAAACACTCTTAAAACTTACCTGAATATGGCATTTGGGGTCTAAAGAGGCCACCTTTGTACTACCTACGACTGCAGCTGTGAGTGTGATAGAGCGTCTTCAATTAGTCATCGAGCTACATGCGCTAGAGTGAATGTGTGTTTAGTGCTCTTGGCGATTTGTTGCAAGTTGAACAATGAAGGATCTTGAAGAGCAACGCGTTTGTGTGAAATTCTGTTTTAAATTGGGAAAAACTTTTAAGGAGACTTTTCAAATGTTGCAACGGGCTTATGGGGAGGATTGTTTGAGCCGTACGCAATGTCACGTGTGGTACCAGCTTTTCAAAAGCTTTCCTTTATTAACAGACGCAGTAGGATAATGCAATAGCAAGTACAGTACTGTATGCCGATCTTTGCAATACTGATTAATTACTAAAATATGTTTTCTTGCGTATTTTTTTTTCCTGTTCTAAACAAATTTACCTTTATTCCTATGGGAATGCATACTGTATTTAAGGAGATATTACTCCTTTAACACTGTTAATGACAGTTAATCATTCAAAGTGGGCAGGTCTTTGAGGACGAGGGAAAATGAGAGGTGGAAACCCAAAAAAACACCGATTTTATCCAAAAGTTTACCTTATTTATATAAAGTACATGCAAAAGTTGGATCAGTGAACCTGGTTGTGAACACAAACAAACGTGTTTGCATTTCCTGGATGCGATATAGACGGGACCAAACTTTATTGATGGATTTTAACTTCACTAAACACATTTTTATGGGATTTTATGTTAAAATCTCTCTAACATGAGTTTCACATTATCTGCTTCAACCAATCAAGTAGAATTCAAATCTCTTGGAAGACTTAAGCATGCACAAAAATTTAATCTAGATGTATTGAGACTTCCTTCATGACCTAAACACTGAAAACCAGAAGAGAATCACTTATTAAACCCCAAAAACATGAATAGCACAAATATTATCACTTGCTTGGCCATTGGTTAAAGAAGGTAAGCTTTTGATAAAGATTTGTTTTACTAACTCCTTTGATTTTTATGCAAAGAATAAATGAGTTAATGGGAGAGCTTTGGTCTTGCGTGCCTCCCTAGGATGACCTCAAAGGTGATGAATGTGAAGTTGGGACTGTGGGGCTGTTTATGACTGTTCTGTCAGCTGAGGAGGGAACATTGCAGTGGTTTCATGTACCTTTAGTGTTGGCTGTGACCTCTGAGAGTAATGGATACCTTGTGAGAGATAGCTAATATTTGGATGAATTTTTAGCCACCAAGTGTAGGTTTCCCTGGGTTCCAGACTTAGGTTTTGACATACAGTATAAAAATATAGTGTACTGTACACACAAGTTTTTTCTTCACTAGGCTGTGTAAATTGGGTATTTCATTTTAATAATGGAAGTAAAACAAAAATTATTTATTTTCATCTGAATGTTGAAATTTATTTCAAAACTCAGCTGTTTTGCACATGAATAATATAATTTTCATATTTACAGCTGGCTTGCTGCTGTGGATCAGCTGCATGCAGCTTGTGCTGTTCAGCTTGTCCATCATGTAAAAACTCCACCTCCACACGCATTATGTATGCTGTCATGATGCTGATGGGGACGATTGTGGCCTGTATTATGCTCTCTCCAGGACTGGAAAATTCTCTTAAGAAGGTAAAAAAAATATTTCACTGCCCAAACTGTACTATACTAATGCTATGCTATGTTTTGCAAATAAATAAACACGGTATATGCGAAGTATTTCACAAATCACCACTATACTGTACCTATGTTCCGAGCCGTTCAGCTCCGGTTATATTTTAAGACCTACATACATGCACACACATACCTGTGACAGCCATCACACTTCTTTGTTTCTTACCACAACAGTAAGAAGTTAACAGTCAGATGGTCCTGAACAATTAGACTACATATCCAACAATTTTCACATTTTCAATTTTGTTCATTTATTTAATTTCTTCCCCTCCATGTTTTGGTGCCCTGGGCAACCACCCAGCTTGTTGGAGCCTTGAGCTAGCCCTGGTACTGTACCATGAAGTTAAAAATTAGGCAGTGGCTACTGTATTTTCGTAACTGATGACACTGAATGTAAACCTCGATGTATAATGTCATTTATTGCTTTAACTTTAAACAAATCTAACCTGCTTATCCAGTGTTTAGGAACACATTTTTACTCTTGCAAAACCTTTTGTGTTACAATACAAGGTGGTTGGATTTAAGAGCAGTATTGAACAATTTTAATGGGGGGGGGTATTGTGTGTGGATTAAGTAGAGGGTCCTTAAGTATCCCCCTCCTGTGAAAATTTATGAAAAAGAAAACTATTGTATCTAATTGCATAAAGCTGCATTCTATTGATGAGTTAACAAGAGGGATGCAATCCCTCTCTCCAGTTGAAGCCCTGAGTAAGAATAAACATCGACTCTTTCCGCGCTTACTGTCATTGCTTTACTCTGCTGTAACAGATGTTTTGTTTTAATGATTTCAACAGTGTGCCCCAAAGATATCTAATTTATTTATCATGTTTGTTTCACACACCAGTAGCATATCCATCCAGTTTAGCACACTGCTGCTTCCTCGATGTCCATACTTTCATGTCTGGTGTGGCTTTCACCATATTCTTCCATCATCATGGTTGCAACCTTACCCTCATACTATCCACTGCTAAATTAAACACTTATTTTACCAATCTTTCATACACCTCATTCCCTCTCCTTGTGTCTGTATCACCTTAAAAGACCTTCATCAGCTGTCAGTACAACATTCCACTAACTTACACATCTCCTTAATTCTTTATCTCCTATTGTTTCCAATGAACTTTACACATTCCTACTGTGCACATCACATCTCTTGCTTCATATTTGCTGCTTCCTCCTGCATCCAGTCCATGTTTTACACCCAAACAGTAGTGTTGGTCTCAAGATTTCACATATGTGTCCTCATCTTTGCTTCCTTTGTTGTTATTTTCTTTGTTTCATGCATTTCTCAGTACTGTACTCCTATTACATACAGTAATTTTCTTTGTTCGTGCATCTCCATGATTCAACCTTTCACTTTCACTTGTTTTTTCCCATGCTGATATGTCTGCTCCTAGATATCTGAGACACCTCAACTGTAATTGACACATTTATTCCTCCCTGTCTTCCTTCTATACTTATTTTTATCTCTTGTTCACATATAGTTTCAACTGTATCTTGGAACACACTTTCAAACTCATTCAGTAACATTTGCAACTTCTTTCCCGAATCATCTTCCAGTGTGTCATCAGCAAGCAACAGTTCACTCTCTTCTCATATTCCTGTAAATTAAATTTTCTCCTGTCTAACATTTACCTCTCATTCACCCCACCCCTTTAAAAATATTGACATCCATAAGAACATGATACTGTACTTCCTTGATCAATGTAGTAGTTTTATCTCAAAGGGAACCATTTTCTCTCTTACTTATAAAAGCTCTTGAGTGGCATTCACCAACTCATCATTTACCACATACATTTTCATTACCTCCCACATGGAGTATAGTGTTGGGTAAACAAAATGATACCGAGTCCAGTATTCCCTAACAGGTGCCGTTCTGTGGTGATGGGGAAGGAGATATGACCGACGCTGTGAAACTGGACTGTACTGGGGTAGGTATTGATTAAATTTATTTCCTGCTTTACTTGTACAGGTAGTCATAGTAGATACATATAATTAATGGCCACAAAAAAAAAAATTGTATCTCAGATGAGCAATATACAGTTGCCAGCAAAAGTTCTCCCACAGCCCTGTGTAGCAAGTTTGTGGGAGGACTTTTGCTGGCAACTGTACCTATAGATTTATATATAAAATGACTTAACTACGTACTGTACAGGTACAGTGGTCCCTCGGTTAACGAGCACAATCTGTTCCAGCAGGTTGCTCGTTAACCGAAACCATTGTTTCAATGGGTTTTTGGGTAATTGGTTCCAGCTCACCGAAAATTGCCTAAATTCAACAATAAAGGTAGAAAAGTACACTTGCTTTGAGGTGTGTATGTAGAAGGCTCCTGGATGATGATGATGATGGGAATTAGAATGGGGGTGGAGGAGAAGGGAGAAGAGAAGGCATTGGGGTGGAAAAGAAGTCACCCCATGGTGCTATTTCACCCATAAAATTTTAGTTCTCTTGGTGTAGTTCAAGATTATTTTCTTTAAATCAACACTGCACTGCATTATATATTGTCAATATGTAAAATAAATTTCAAAATGACCAATAATTTGCTTGAAAACACAGAAAAAAGTGTTTAGTTGAAGAGAGTCTCAAGCATTATGTTACCTCCACTGAAAACAGAGAGAGACTAACGCATGTTTGTGTGTTAACAGGCTGGATGGCACCCCAGAAACTAGTTTCTTTACCTTCATTTATGTTCAATAATTGTTAAAATGGACTAAAAAAAATTAATATTAAACTTTTAAAACTATTGAATAGTATAAACTTCTTGATATTTACTAAAATAGTAAGGAATTTAAGCCCCAAAACCGATTACTGTATTGGCGGACTAATACTACAGCTGGTGGACCGCCAAATGCAAGTGAAAACATGTTGAGGTCGGCTTGTAAAAAACTCGTCAATCGAAGGATTGCTCGTTAACCGAAGTTAAGAATCTTATGGAAGGTAAATCGTTAACCGAGGCGCTCGTTAACTGAGGGACCACTGTATATGTAAAAGTTAGATCAAGTGCCTAAATTTTTTAATGAAAAAAAAAAAGAAATGATTGTTCCTTAGTGTAGGATACTGGATATGAACTTTGTTTAATGTAGAGGACAGTAATATCTCTGTTAGCCGGAATCCCTCAAACCCGGAACTCTCCGATAGCCGGAATAGAAATTTTCTCGAAAAATCGTTCCCAAAGCCGTAATTTTTCAGAAAATTACGGCCTTGGGAACGATTTTCCAAGGGGCACATTTTCCAAAAGATTACGGGGTTGGGGGAGTTTTTCCGGTTTTGAGAGATGAAAAATCGGGTGTATTTTCCAGAAACTCCCAAGAAAAATTTTCTGGTACAGTACTCAAAATTTTTTGGAGAATATGGGATATTTTTCCTGGTTCAATGGATAGCGTAATGGGCAATTTCTGGAACTTCCAAGAATATTTTTTCGTAACCTGGAAAATTCTGGGGATGGGGGATTTTTTTTCCTGCTTTTAGAGAGTCGTCTCGTAACCCAGAAATCTCTCATACCCAGATGTCCTCCGCACCAATTGTTCCGGCTAATGGAGTTACCACTGTATATTGGTATTAGGTGATATCAGATGTAAATACAGTAATACTGTACTTTAAAGATTATCTATGAAGTGAGCAATAATTTTCTCTCTTAATATTTCAGGTGGTTGGCTACTTGGCAGTGTACCGTTTATGCTTTGCAATGTCCTTATTCTTCTTCTTCATGGCGCTCATCATGGTTGGGGTCAAGTCGAGTAAGGATCCTCGCACAGCAATTCAGAATGGGTAAATAACCTTTTGTAGTGGTCAGTACTGTACTATAAGGAGGCAGCATAGTGTTGTTCAGTACTGTACTATAAGGAGGCAGCATAGTGTTGTTCAGTGCTGTACCATAAGGAGGCAGCATAGTGTTGTTCAGTACTGTACCATAAGGAGGCAGCATAGTGTTGTTCAGTACTGTACTATAAGGAGGCAGCATAGTGTTGTTCAGTGCTGTACCATAAGGAGGCAGCATAGTGTTGTTCAGTACTGTACCATAAGGAGGCAGCATAGGTGAGTCTCTGTGTTGTTCAGTACTGTACCATAAGGAGCAGCATAGTGTTGTTCAGTACTGTACCATAAGGAGGCAGCATAGTGTTGTTCAGTACTGTACCATAAGGAGGCAGCATAGTGTTGTTCAGTACTGTACCATAAGGAGGCAGCATAGTGTTGTTCAGTACTGTACCATAAGGAGCAGCATAGTGTTGTTCAGTACTGTACCATAAGGAGGCAGCATAGTGTTGTTCAGTACTGTACCATAAGGAGGCAGCATAGTGTTGTTCAGTACTGTACCATAAGGAGGCAGCATAGTGTTGTTCAGTACTGTACCATAAGGAGGCAGCATAGTGTTGTTCAGTCCTGTGCCATAAGGAGGCAGTATGGTGTTGTTCAGGTTTAACACTTGCATAAGGTTAGGTTAGGAAAAATAAGTGTTAGGTTTAACACTTACGTTAGTAGAAGAGATGGGTCGGCATACAGTGATGGAGGCTGGTTCCGAGGCAGAGGGCAGATTACTGGCCCTCGGGAATCACCATCACTATCCACCATAGTTGTCAGGGCCTCCCTGACAAATCCCTCCGTCACCTTCACTGGCTCGGGCTGGCTGTAGTGGGTTGCGGGCGAAGAACTCGGTAATGCTTTTTTGACGGCTAGTGTTGATGTTGTCGCGATACACCTTGATGTACGGCTCCATAGCCTGCAACAGCTGGGTATGGAAGACTTCATAGCGGTCATCATCATGGTCGTTGGAAAGGAAGAGCTTCAGTTTCTCTGCACACTCGATGGCACCCTTAACATTACTCTGCGTTAACTTGTGTTCTTCTGGGGTTGAGGCACCACTTGCCTCTTGACTGATGTGATCATCTTCCAACATCTTGTTGGCAGTCATTTCAGGATCTCGGATCACCTCCAGGATGTCTGTGTTGGTGGTCTCAGAGAAGCCTTCAGCTGTAATACTGTGCGCAGCTTCTCTTGCAAGGTCCAATGCCACTGTAACAGACTGAACCTCACCAGTCACAGGTTGACTCCGCCTCTCACCTGGGATACCATGCAACACATGCCTCCGTGCATGATGAATCGTAGCTACAGACAGCTGATCCCATGCCTCCACCAAGAAGTCCACAGCTTGTTTGACCTTAAATTTTTTCCAAAACTGTTTGAAAAGAACTTCTTGATTTACCACCTGTTGTTCCTTATCCTCGTCGCTTTTGCTCTCACTCTCGCTTTTGGTGTCACCCAGCTTACGCAACTCATCCTTGGTGTTAGTACAGTCGTTCAGGAGCTTGAACTTCTTTGCAGAGTATGCAGCTTTCACATTGCATATCAACTCCTGGTCCATGGGCTGGATTAATGACGTAGTGTTGGGAGGAAGGAAGACCACTTTTACGTTGGGGTGACGATCCACAAGTAGTGGCGAGTGTCCTGGTGTGTTGTCAAGGAGCAACAGAATGTTGAATGGAACATTCTGTTGCTTGCAGAATTTCTTCACGTCAGGAACGAAACAGTCATCAAAACAGGAGAGTGACAGAGCAGAGAAAATCCACGCCTTACGTGCGGTCAGCCAGTGGACATTAATCTTGTTCATGTCACGTTCTTGTAGGCGTGCGGCTTGTGGGCTGTGTGGATCACCGATAACTTGAGATTACAGGTACTGGAGGCATTGGTGGTAAAGAGGACGGTGATGCGCTCCTTCTGCAACTTCCGGCCCCGAATCTTGATGGCAGACTGGACAATGAAGGTCTTGGTAGGTAGCTTTTACCATAATAGACCGGATTCGTCCATGCTGAACACCTGGTCGTCGGTGTACTGTCCTTCCTCCATAACCTCACTAAGAACGGAGGAAAATCTCTAGCCGCCACACGGTCAGCACTCGCTTCTTCACCACCAATGTTAGTGATCTTGTTCCTCTTCTTAAACCTATGCAGCCACCCAGAGGAAGCATTGAAGGGTTTGGGCTCTGCAATTCCCATCTTATGTGACACTGCTGCGTACAGTTCACGGGCTTACTCTTGAACGAATCACGTGCTGACCGCCATGTTGCGTCACGCCTGACGAATCGAATAACTCGCCAGCAAATTTTCAACCTTTAGCAGCACCTTGTTCTGGCAATGATTGATCGTTGAAGCACCTGCAGGTTTTGTGATTCTCGTGTGTTCTTTTATCTTGGGTGCATCCTTCTTAATAGTACGAATCGTAGATTTGTTGACTCCATGCTGGCGTGCGAGATCAGCTTGATGTTTTCCTTTCTCCAACTCTTGAATATTCTTGTATTTCAGTTCGTAGCTTAGGGAACGTCGTATCTTCTTTGGCTTAGGGCGGCTGGGTCTAGGTAATGCAAGGTTTTTCTCTGGGGGTGGTGGTCCGGCGGAAGCCATTTTACAGAACAATAGATACTGGTTTACACGGTGTGGCCTGGAAGGATGCAACTGACGCGGCTAGGTCAAGTGTCGTCTTTCCTCCCTCCCGCGGGTTGACACGTCATATTACTTCAAATCAATCACAGCTAACAGCGGAAGGAGGTAAGGATGGGTGGCCCAATCACAGTCCGATACGTCATATGATGTCACCGATAACGCAACAGAGACATACACTGTGCAACCTACTCGCGCCGCTTGCCCAAGCGGGAGAAGGCGGGAGCGTCGAATCTAAAAATAACGTCACGCCAGACACACTCTGCGTATATGAATAGATGCACCGGGTAAAATGAAAGTTCGGTTCTGGCGAGGTACCGCGTAAATGTCGAATCACGTAAAGCGGGGTATTACTATAAATAAAAAAATTTATATTTCGCTGAGGTTGGCAACACCCGCTTTGCTAGCCTCTCCCTGCTGTCCTGACGTCTTCCCGCCCTCATGTAGTTACGCCTGCCAGCCAGCCAGCCAGTCCTCTTCCACCCACATTCCTCCACTTGAAGACTTGTATTCTGACAAAAGACACAAATGAATTATCAGTCTTCACCACATCTCGAGCCAAACAGACATTATAAAAACTCATGCCCTGAGAAACAACATTATTGCTCGGGATTAAGTAGCCTAATTAATATGTTTTGCTTGTTTTTCTGTCTGCCTAATGTTTGTTTTGTTGCTTGTATTTCTGTGATTTTTTTTTTTTTATTAAAACTCATTCTCTGTAAACATTTGCTGACTATTACGTAATATGTTTTCTTTTCGTTTTCTCTGATGTTTTCTCTCTGCCTAATGTCTGTTTTGGTCTATTTGTCAGTGTTTCTTTATGTGATTGTTTGTTTTACCACCACTTTACAAACCTTTATAAGTAGAGACGATGAGCTTCAGTCGGAGACATCGGGGATCATCAGCTGACATGTCCTCCATGGTTGAGTCGGTAGGAGAGGGCGAGTTGCCAGATGTCAACGGCTGAGTAGATGTAGGCATCAGCTTTCGGGAAACCAGAAAAGTCATTAACTACTGCAGGCCACAGTTTCTTCCAGCGGGAGTTGACACAGCTGGCAGAGTTCATCATGGTACTTTTTAAGTAGCAAAATACAGTCGGCGATATTGAATTTTTTCCACCACAACCTGACATCATCATCTCCCTCTTCAATGACCTGTCTGATCATGGCAAAGTTGCGTGCCACGTATTTTGCCTTCAAAATGGCAATCGCGCCCTGATCAAGTGGTTGGATCAGTGACGTGGTGTTCTTTGGAAGAAACGCTACCTTGATGTTGGGATATGCAAATTTTGAGGGATTTTGGGTGGCCTAGGCAGTTATCAATTGTCAATAACACTTTGAATTCTATGCCCTTTCCCTTCAAATATCTTTCTACCTCAGGGACAAAACAGTTATGAAACCAGTCGCTGAAAAGAATAGTCGTCGTCCAGGCTTTCTTATTGCTGCGATAGAACACTGGCAGCTGATTTAAGTCCTTCCCTTTGAGTGCACGTGGCATCTTAGCCCTGTAGAGAAACATAGGCTTGATCATGTGTCCAGCTGCATTCCCGCACAACAACAACAACAACAACGATACTCTGTCCTTCTGTGCTTTAAATCATGTTCTGTTCGGCATTTTCTTCCTCCAAAGTCCTTTTTCATCGGTGTTAAACACCTGTTCAGGCAGATATTCTTTGTCCTAGATTAATTTTTCAAATTCGTTGGGGTGCGCTTCTGCTGCAACATGGTCAGCTGATGCAGACTCGCCCGTAATTCTCAGATTGTGCAGACAGAATCTTTTCTTAAAATTTTCAAACCATCCTTTGCAAGCATGAAAAGAGTGCTTCCCGTCTTTCTCTCCATCACTGAAATGATCATACAAAACCTTGGCCTTCTCTCTGATCATAAGTGTCCACAGGAATATGTCGGCGGTTCATATCTTCAATCCATATGTTCAGGGCCTTTTCCATTTTAATTAGAGCACTATCATGCACATGCTGGCACACTTTTGCCAAAATTGGTGCACTGCTAAGTACTGCTTGTCTAATTTCGTTTTACTTTTTCTTGATGTAACGCACTGTCGACTCATCTATTCCCTACGCACGTTTGCTCAATGCATAGCTCATACCACCTCTGGGCTTGTCCAATAAAACTGTTTTTTTCCGTTAAGGTCATCATTATTCTTGATCTCTTGGTCACTTTAGAGTCTTTGCTAGTAATATTTGCCTTTGATGAGGCTGGCTTACGTCCCGGAGCCATGTGGAATGCATGTGGGAGGACAAACAGAAGAGGTAACCACAGTAGCGTTCACAGTATGGTAGGCAGGTGTGGACTGAGGCTTCTCGGAGCAGCGGGTGTCTATATATATATATATTATTATATATATATATATATATATATATATATATATATATATATATATATATATATATTATCAACGACCTCACCAGCAAGGAATCGAACCCTCGACCTACTGGGTGTGACTAGGGAGCGCTTACCGGCTAGGCCACAAGGACACTAAAAGCAGTTCTAGACTCTGTTATATTTCACACAAAGCCTGTTCATCGAGCTGATGGCGCCGTGAACCTCATTGGGAAACTGCCCGTGCCTCGTATGTGGTGTCAGTAGCATTTTACCGAATCCAGCTGGTATGAAACGCGAGGTGCATATATATACTTCATTTTTAGTCCATTTAACACGCGGACTTTGAACATATTATCAACGACCTCACCAGCAAGGAATCGAACCCTCGACCTACTGGGTGTGACTAGGGAGCGCTTACCGGCTAGGCCACAAGGACACTAAAAGCAGTTCTAGACTCTGTTATATTTCACACAAAGCCTGTTCATCGAGCTGATGGCGCCGTGAACCTCATTGGGAAACTGCCCGTGCCTCGTATGTGGTGTCAGTAGCATTTTACCGAATCCAGCTGGTATGAAACGCGAGGTGCATATATATACTTCATTTTTAGTCCATTTAACACGCGGACTTTGAACATATTATCAACGACCTCACCAGCAAGGAATCGAACCCTCGACCTACTGGGTGTGACTAGGGAGCGCTTACCGGCTAGGCCACAAGGACACTAAAAGCAGTTCTAGACTCTGTTATATTTCACACAAAGCCTGTTCATCGAGCTGATGGCGCCGTGAACCTCATTGGGAAACTGCCCGTGCCTCGTATGTGGTGTCAGTAGCATTTTACCGAATCCAGCTGGTATGAAACGCGAGGTGCATATATATACTTCATTTTTAGTCCATTTAACACGCGGACTTTGAACATATTATCAACGACCTCACCAGCAAGGAATCGAACCCTCGACCTACTGGGTGTGACTAGGGAGCGCTTACCGGCTAGGCCACAAGGACACTAAAAGCAGTTCTAGACTCTGTTATATTTCACACAAAGCCTGTTCATCGAGCTGATGGCGCCGTGAACCTCATTGGGAAACTGCCCGTGCCTCGTATGTGGTGTCACACCCAGTAGGTCGAGGGTTCGATTCCTTGCTGGTGAGGTCGTTGATATATGTTCAAAGTCCGCTTGTTAAATGGACTAAAATGAGTATTATATGCCCTCGCGTTTCATACCACTGGATTCGGTAAAATGCTACTGACCCACATACGAGGCACGGCAGTTTCCCATGAGGTTCACGGCGCCATCAGCTCGATAACAGGCTTTGTGTGAAATATAACAGTCTAGAACTGCTTTAGTGTCCTTGTGCCTAGCCGTAAGCGCTCCCTAGTCACCCCAGTAGGTCGAGGGTTCGATTCCTTGCTGGTGAGGTCGTTGATAATATGTTCAAGTCCGCGTGTTAATGGACTAAAATGAAGTATATATATATATATATATATATATCTATATATATATATATTCTCTCCCAGATGGTGTTAGGAGGGACCTGATGTGGTGTAGTAATTCCCTCACAGATGGTGTTATGAGGGACCTGACGTGTTGTAGTAATTCCCTCACAGATGGTGTTATGAGGGGCCTGATGTGGTGTAGTAATTCCCTCACAGATGGTGTTATGAGGGACCTCACGTGGTGTAGTAGCTCCCTCACAGATGGTGTTATGAGGGACTTGACGTGGTGTAGTAACTCCCTCACAGATGGTGTTATGAGGGGCATCACGTGGTGTAGTAATTCCCTCACAGATGGTGTTATGAGGGACTTGACGTGGTGTAGTAATTCCCTCACAGATGGTGTTATATGAGTGAGGTGTGGCCCCAGGCTTTCCTATCATAGACGGATTAACACATCACCGGTTGTTGGGTCTCACAGGCCGTTGTCACTGGGTACCTGGGACCTCACTGTGTGAAGGTTAACTTGAATACGACTTTTACTGTTGAGTTGTTCTCACTGACTCAAGCACTGTTCAACAATGTTCACCTCTGTTTAACACTGGTTCCATTCCTTTTCCAAATGAAATTGTAGCTTCTGGCGAGAACCTGTTGATACTCCGGTGGGGAGAAGTGGTTCAGGGGAGGGGGTTGGTATGGGCCAACTTAACAGTTGACCTGGCTGCTCCGAGAGGAGCGCCAGGTACGTCTTGACCCTTCGGTGGTCAAGGATATATATATATATATATATATATATATATATATATTATATTTCAAGTATATATATATATATATATATATATTTCAAGTATATATATATATATATATATATATATTATAATATATATATATATATATATATATATATATATACATATTAATATATATATATATATATATATATATATATATATATA
>CAUDMG010002000.1:0-95000 GCA_958450375.1 Homarus gammarus
AGGACTGTGTGAGGATGTGGTGATGTACAGAGATTCTGTGAGGAGGTGGAGGTATACAGGGACTGTGTGAGGATGTGCAGGTGTACGGGGATTTTGTGGATGAGGAAGTGTACAGGGATTGTGTGAGGATGTGGAGGTGTACAAGAACTGTGTGCGGATGTGGAGGTTTACAGGGACTGTGTGAGGATGTGGAGGTGTACAGAGACTGTGTGAGAATGTGGTGGTGTACAGGGATTGTGTGAGGATGTGGAGGTGCAAAGGGACTGTGTGAGGATGTGGAGGTGTACAGGGATTTTGTGGTTGTGGATGTGTACTAGGGCTGTGTGGATGTCGAGGTGTACAGGGATTGTGTGAACATGTGGAGGTGTAAAGGGACTGTAAGTTGTGGAGGTGTCCAGGGACTGTGCGAGGATGTGGTGGTGTACAGAGATTCTGTGAGGAGGTGGAGGTATACAGGGACTGTGTGAGGATGTGCAGGTGTACAGGTATTGTGTGAGGATGTGGAGGTGTACAGGGATTGTGTGAGGATGTGGAGGTGTACAGGAACTGTGTGAGGATGTGGAGGTGTACAGGGACTGTGTGAGGATGTGGAGGTGTACAGGACTGTGTGAGATGTGGTGGTGTACAGGGATTGTGTGAGGATGTGGAGGTGTACAGGGACTGTGTGAGGATGTGGAGGTGTACAGGGATTGTGTGAGGATGTGGAGGTGTACAGGGACTGTGTGGATGTGCAGGTGTACAGGGATTGTGCGAAGATGTGGAGGTGTACAGGGACTGTGTGAGGATGTGCAGATGTACAGGGATTGTGCGAGGATGTGGAGGTGTACAAGAACTGTGAGGATGTGGAGGTGTACAGGGACTGTGTGAGGATGTGCAGGTGTACAGGGATTTTGTGAGGATGTGATGGTGTACAGGAACTGTGTGACATGTGGAGATGTACAGGGATTGTGTGAGGATATGGAGGTGTACAGGTATTGTGTGAGGACATGGAGGTGTACAAGGATTGTGAGAGGATGTGGAGGTGTACAGGGATTGTGTGAGGATGTCGAGGTGTATAGGGAATGTGTGAGAATGTGGAGGTGTACAGGGACTGTGTGAGGAAGTGAAGATGTACAGGAATTATGTGAGGATGTGAAGGTGTACAGGGATTGTGTGAGGATGTGGAGGTGTACAGGAACTGTGTGAGGATGTAGAGGTGTACAGGGACTGTGTGAGTACGTGTTGGTGTACAGGGGACTGTGTGAATAAGTGGAGGTGTACAGGGACTGTGTGACGATGTGGAGGTGTACAGGGACTGTGTGAGAATGTGGAGGTGTACAGGGACTGTGTGAGGGTGTGGAGGTGTACAGGGATTGTGCGAGGATGTGGAGGTGTACAGGAGATGTGTGAGGATGTGGAGGTGTACAGGGACTGTGTAAGGATGTGGAGGTGTACAGGGACTATGTAAGGATGTGCAGGTGTACAGGGATTGCGCGAGGATGTGGAGGTGTACAAGAACTGTGTAAGGATGTGGGGTGTGTATAGGGACTGTGTAAGGATGTGGAGGTGTACAGGGATTGTGCGAGGATGTGGAGGTGAACAGGGAATGTGTGACGATGTGGAGGTGTACAGGGACTGTGTGAGGATGTGGAGGCTTACAGGGAGTGTGTGAGGATGTGGAGGTGTACAGGGACTCTTTAAGGATGTGCAGGTCTACAGGGATTGTGTGAGGATGTGGAGGTGTACAAGGACTGTGTGAGGATGTGGAGGTGTACAGGAAATGTGTGAGGATGTGGAGGTGTACAAGGACTGTGTGAGGATGTGGAGGTGTACAGGGACTCTGTAAGGATGTGCAGGTGTACAGGGATTGTCTGAGGATGTGGATGTGTACAGGGACTGTGTGGGGATGTGGAGGTGTACAGGGACTGTGTGAGGATGTGGAGGTGTACAGGGACTGTGTGAGGATGTGGAGGCATACAGGGTTTGTGTGAGGATGTGGAGGTGTTCAGGGATTGTGTGCGGATGTGGAGGTGTACAGGGACGGTGTGAGGATGTGGATGTGTTTATGAATGTGTGAGGATGTGGAGCTGTACAGGGATTGTGCGAAGATGTGGAGGAGTACAGGAACTGTGTGAGGATGTGGAGGGTTACAGGAACTGTGTGAGGATGTGGAGGGGTACAGGTAATGTCTGAGGATGTGGAGGTGTACAGGAACAGTGTGAGGATGTGGAGGTGTACAGGAACAGTGTGAAGATGTGGAGGTGTACAGGCATTGTGTGAAGATATGAAGATGTACAGGGACTGAGTGAGAATGTGGAGATGTACAGGGACTGTGTTAGGATGTGTAGTGTACAAGGACTGTGTGAGGATGTGAAGGTGTACAGGGATTGTGTGAGGATGTGATGGTGTACAGGAACTGTGTGACGATGTGGAGGTGCACAGGGATTGTGTGAGGATGTGGAGGTGTACAGGGACTGTGAGAGGATGTGGAGGTGTACAGGGATTGTGTGAGGATGTGATGGTGTACAGGAACTGTGTGACGATGTGGAGGTGTACTGGGATTGTCTGAGGATTTGGAGGTGTACAGGGATTGTGTGAGGATGTGGAGATGTTCTGTGTGAGGATGTGGAGGTGTACAGTGATTGTGTGAGAATGTGGAGGTGTACATGGACTGTGTGAGGAAGTGAAGATGTACAGTAATTATGTGAGGATGTGGAGGTGTACAGGAACTGTGTGAGGATGTGGAGGTGTACAGGGATTGTGTGAGGATGTGGAGGTGTACAGGGATTGTGCGAGGATGAGGAGGTGTACAGGGACTGTGTGAGGATGTGCAGGTGGACATGGACTATGTGAGGATGTGGAGGTGCACAGGGATTGTGCGAGGATGTGCAGGTGTACAAGAACTGTGTGATGATGTGGAGGTGTATAGGGACTGTGTGAGGATGTGGTGATGTACAGGGACTGTGCTAGGATGTGGAGGTGAACAGGGACTGTTTGAGGATGTGGAGGTGTACAGGGACTGGGTGAGGATGTGGAGGTGTACAGGGACTGTGTAAGGATGTGGAGGTGTACAGGTACTGTGTGAGGATGTGGAGGTGTACAGGGATTGTGTGAGGATGTGGAGGTGTACAGGTACTGTGTGAGGATGTGGAGGTGTACAGGGATTGTGCGAGGATGTGGAGGTGTACAGGTACTGTGTGAGGATGTGGAGGTGTACAGGGATTTTGTGAGGAGGTGGAGGTGTATAGGGACTGTGTGAGGATGTGGAGGTGTACAGGGATTGTGTGAGGATGTGGAGGTGTACAGGTACTGTGTGAGGATGTGGAGGTGTACAGGGATTGTGCGAGGATGTGGAGGTGTACAGGTACTGTGTGAGGATGTGGAGGTGTACAGGGATTGTGTGAGGATGTGGAGGTGTACAGGGACTGTGTGAGGATGTGGAGGTGTACAGGGATTGTGTGAGGATGTGGAGGTGTACAGGGACTGTGTGAGGATGTGGAGGTGTACAGGGATTGTGTGAGGATGTGGAGGTGTACAGGAACTGTGTGGATGTGGTGTACAGGGACCATGTGTAAATCTTGAGGTGTACAGGAACTGTGTGAGGATGTGGAGGTGTACAGGGTCTGTGTGAGGATGTGTAGGTGTACAGGGACTGTGTGAGGATGTGGAGGTGTACAGGAACTGTGTCAGGATGTGGAGGTGTACATGGACTGTGTGAGGATGTGGAGGTGTACAGGGACTGTGTGAGGATGTGGAGGTGTACAGGATTGTGTGAGGATGTGGAGGTGTACAGGGACTGTGTGAGGATGTGGAGGTGTACAGGGACTGTGTGAGGATGTGGAGGTGTACAGGGACTGTGTGAGGATGTGGAGGTGTACAGGGACTGTGTGAGGATGTGGAGGTGTACAGGGACTGTGTGAGGATGTGGAGGTGTACAGGGATTGTGTGAGGATGTGGAGGTGTACAGGGACTGTGTGAGGATGTGGAGGTGTACAGGGACTGTGTGAGGATGTGGAGGTGTACAGGGACTGTGTGGATGTGGAGGTGTACAGGTACTCTGTGATGTGGAGTGTACAGGTGTGTGGATGTGAGGTGTACAGGGACTGTGTGAGGATGTGGAGGTGTACAGGGACTGTGTGAGGATGTGGAGGTGTACAGGGACTGTGTGAGGATGTGGAGGTGTACAGGGACTGTGTGAGGATGTGGAGGTGTACAGGGACTGTGTGAGGATGTGGAGGTGTACAGGGACTGTGTGAGGATGTGGAGGTGTACAGGGACTGTGTGAGGATGTGGAGGTGTACAGGGACTGTGTGGATATGGAGGTGTAGAGGAACTGTGTGGATATGGTGTACAGGGACTGTGTGAGGATGTGGAGGTGTACAGGGACTGTGTGAGGATGTGGAGGTGTACAGGGACTGTGTGAGGATGTGGAGGTGTACAGGGATTGTGTGAGGATGTGGAGGTGTACAGGAACTGTGTGAGGATGTGGAGGTGTACAGGGACTGTGTGAGGATGTGGAGGTGTACAGGTATTGTGTGAGGATGTGGAGGTGTACAGGGACTGTGTGAGGATGTGGAGGTGTACAGGGACTGTGTGAGGATGTGGAGGTGTACAGGGATTGTGTGAGGATGTGATGGTGTACAGGAACTGTGTGAGGATGTGGAGGTGTACAGGGATTGTGTGAGGATGTGGAGGTGTACAGGGACTGTGTGAGGATGTGTAGGTGTACAGGAATTGTGTGAGGATGTGGAGGTGTACAGGGATCAATGTGAGGATGTGGAGGTGTACTGCGATTGTGTGAGGATGTGGAGGTGTACAGGACTGTGTGAGGATGTGGAGGTGTACAATGGATTGTGTGAGGATTTGGAGGTGTACAGGGATCTGTGTGAGGATGTGGAGGTGTACAGGGATTGTGTGAGGATGTGGAGGTGTACAGGACTGTGTGAGGATGTGGAGGTGTACAGGGACTGTGTGAGGATGTGGAGGTGTACAGGAATTGTGTGAGGATGTGGAGGTGTACAGGACTGTGTGAGGATGTGGAGGTGTACAGGATGTGTGAGGATGTGGAGGTGTACTGGGAATGTGTGAGGATGTGGAGGTGTACAGGGAATGTGTGAGGATGTGGAGGTGTACAGTGACTGTGTGAGGATGTGGAGGTGTACAGGGACTCTGTGAGGATGTGTGGTGTACAGGGATTGTGAGATGATGTGGAGGTGTACAGGGAATGTGTGAGGATGTGGAGGTGTAAAGGGACTGTGTGAGGATGGAGGTGTACAGGATTGTGTGAGGACGTGGAGGTGTACAGGAATGTGTGAGGATGTGGAGGTGTACAGGGACTGTGTCAGGATGTGTTGGTGTACAGGGACTGTGTGAATATGTGGAAGTGTACAGGGACTGTGTGAGGATGTGGAGGTGTACAGGGACTGTGTGAGGATGTGGAGGTGTACAGGGCTCTGTGGATGTGGAGGTGTACAGGGACTGTGTGAGGATGTGGAGGTGTACAAGGACTGTGTGAGGATGTGGAGGTGTACAGGGATGTGTGGTGTGGAGGTGTACAGGACTTGTGGATGTGGTGTACAGGGACTGTGTGTAGATGTGGAGGTGTACAGGGACTGTGTGAGGATGTGGAGGTGTACAGGGACTGTGTGAGGATGTGGAGGTGTACAGGGACTGTGTGAGGATGTGGAGGTGTACAGGGATTGTGTGAGGATGTGGAGGTGTACAGGAACTGTGTGAGGATGTGGAGGTGTACAGGGACTGTGTGAGGATGTGGAGGTGTACAGGGACTGTGTGAGGATGTGGAGGTGTACAGGGACTGTGTGAGGATGTGGAGGTGTACAGGGACTGTGTGAGGATGTGGAGGTGTACAGGGAATGTGTGAGGATGTGGAGGTGTACAGGGACTGTGTGAGGATGTGTAGTGTACAGGGACTGTGTGAGGATGTGGAGGTGTACAGGGACTGTGTGAGGATGTGGAGGTGTACAGGAACTGTGTCAGGATGTGGAGGTGTACATGGACTGTGTGAGGATATGGAGGAGTAAAGGGACTGTGTGGGAATGTTGAGGTGTACAGGAACTGTGTGAGGATGTGGAGGTGTACAGGGACTGTGTGAGGATGTGAGGTGTACAGGGACTGTGTGAGGATGTGGTGGTGTACAGGAACTGTGTGAGGATGTGGAGGTGTACAGGGACTGTGTGAGGATGTGGAGGTGTACAGGGACTGTGTGAGGATGTGGAGGTGTACAGGGATTGTGTGAGGATGTGGAGGTGTACAGGGACTGTGTGAGGATGTGGAGGTGTACAGGGACTGTGTGAGGATGTGTTGGTGTACAGGGACTGTGTGAGAATATGAAGTAGTACATGGAATGTGTGAGTATGTGGAGATGTACAGGGACTGTGTGAGGATGTGGAGGTGTACAGGACTGTGTGAGGATGTGGAGGTGTACAGGGACTGTGTGAGGATGTGGAGGTGTACAGGGACTGTGTGAGGATGTGGAGGTGTACAGGGACTGTGTGAGGATGTGGAGGTGTACAGGGACTGTGTGAGGATGTGGAGGTGTACAGGGACTGTGTGAGGATGTGGAGGTGTACAGGGACTGTGTGAGGATGTGGAGGTGTACAGGGACTGTGTGAGGATGTGGAGGTGTACAGGGACTGTGTGAGGATGTGGAGGTGTACAGGGACTGTGTGAGGATGTGGAGGTGTACAGGGACTGTGTGAGGATGTGGAGGTGTACAGGGACTGTGTGGATGTGGAGGTGTACAGGAACTGTGTGAGGATGTGAGGTGTACAGGGACTGTGTGAGGATGTGGAGGTGTACAGGGACTGTGTGAGGATGTGGAGGTGTACAGGGACTGTGTGAGGATGTGGAGGTGTACAGGGACTGTGTGAGGATGTGGAGGTGTACAGGGACTGTGTGAGGATGTGGAGGTGTACAGGGACTGTGTGAGGATGTGGAGGTGTACAGGGACTGTGTGAGGATGTGGAGGTGTACAGGGACTGTGTGAGGATGTGGAGGTGTACAGGGACTGTGTGAGGATGTGGAGGTGTACAGGGACTGTGTGAGGATGTGGAGGTGTACAGGGACTGTGTGAGGATGTGGAGGTGTACAGGGACTGTGTGAGGATGTGGAGGTGTACAGGGACTGTGTGAGGATGTGGAGGTGTACAGGGACTGTGTGAGGATGTGGAGGTGTACAGGGACTGTGTGAGGATGTGGAGGTGTACAGGGACTGTGTGAGGATGTGGTGGTGTACAGGGACTGTGTGAGGATGTGGAGGTGTACAGGGACTGTGTGAGGATGTGGAGGTGTACAGGGACTGTGTGAGGATGTGGAGGTGTACAGGGACTGTGTGAGGATGTGGAGTGTACAGAGATTGTGTGAGGATGTGGAGGTGTACAGGGACTGTGTGAGGATGTGGAGGTGTACAGGGATTGTGTGAGGATGTGGAGGTGTACAGGGACTGTGTGAGGATGCGTAGGTGTACAGGGACTGTGTGAGAATGTGGAGGTGTATAGGGATTGTGTGAGGATGTGATGTGCAGGACTGTAGGATGTGAGGTGTACAGGGACTGTGTGAGGATGTGGAGGTGTACAGGGACTGTGTGAGGATGTGGAGGTGTACAGGGACTGTGTGAGGATGTGGAGGTGTACAGGGACTGTGTGAGGATGTGGAGGTGTACAGGGACTGTGTGAGGATGTGGAGGTGTACAGGGACTGTGTGAGGATGTGGAGGTGTACAGGGACTGTGTGAGGATGTGGAGGTGTACAGGGACTGTGTGAGGATGTGGAGGTGTACAGGGACTGTGTGAGGATGTGGAGGTGTACAGGGACTGTGTGAGGATGTGGAGGTGTACAGGACTGTGTGAGGATGTGGAGGTGTACAGGGATTGTGTGAGGATGTGGAGGTGTACAGGGACTGTGTGAGGATGTGGAGGTGTACAGGGACTGTGTGAGGATGTGTTGGTGTACAGGGATTATGTGAGGATGTGGAGGTGTACAGGGACTGTGTGAGGATTTGGAGGTGTACAGGACCTGTGTGAGGATGTGGAGGAGTATTGGGATTGTGTGATGATTTAGACTTTTCGTCTACATTTTAGAGAATGAAGCTAAGATTAAATTCTTCATTTGGGTAAAATTTAAAGAAGTTGCCCAGACCCGGGATCGAACCGGGGACCTTTAGATCTTCAGTCTAACGCTCTCCCAACTGAGCTATCTAGGCACATTAAAGACATCAAACTTAAGTATTTAAATTACAGCCCCCCGTGTTTTGCTGTTAGGTCGCTGTATTACACATTTCCTTGTTTATCTTGTGTATTTTCCTCCTCTATCTTCTCTAAGCTCATTTCCTCCATCCTTGACGCCCCTAACAAGCACACTATACATTAATATAAATCAACACGCCTCACCCACCTCCCGACAAATAAATACACAGGGACTGCGAGAGGATGTGAGGATATTCAGGGACTGTGTGGATGTAAATAATAATAATTATAATAATAATAATAATAATAATAATAATAATAATAATAATAATAATAATAATTAATGGTTTATTGAAAGAGCTTGGCAGCCAGAAGGCTGAAAATATGCAGTTACATATTTGGGGAATGGGTTTCGAATTGCAAATAATATACACGTAACATAAGTGATACAAATAAGATATATGAAAACTAGATAGGGAAAAGCTCAAACTACAATGCATTTCAACATAGTGACAGTGCAAGAAGTAGTATTTACTGGGAGTGAATGCACTGGTATATTACAACTTATTGATAATTTTTACAATGGTTGGGACTGGGCTGTATTTATAGCAATCAGTTCGTGCACGTATGGGCTGGATGCGGTTGTGGTGTCGAACAGCAATTAACGGGCTAGGGATCTCAGTTAGTAGTAGGAGCCGGTGTCGAGGATGGTGTGGAAGCTTCTTACCAAATTTGCAGATGAGGTCGTGGTGACGGTCAGTGAGAATCGAAAGGGTCAGTGTGTTGAGCGCTTCTTGATATGTGGAGTAGGAAGGGCAGAGAAAAATCTTGCATGCCCTCTTTTACACTTTTTGTCGGTGTTTTCGTTGTGTGGCATTTAGGGAGGAAGACCAGGTAGAGGAGGCATAGGGGATGTGGTGGTGTACAGGAACTGTGTGAGGATGTGGAGGTGTACAGGAACTGTGTGGATGTGGTGTACAGGGACCGTGTGCGAATGTTGAGGCGTACAGGAACCGTGTGAGGATGTGGAGGTGTACAGGGACTGTGTGAGGATGTGGAGGAGTATAGGAACTGTGTGGATGTGGAGGTGTAGAGGAACTGTGTGGATGTGGAGGTGTACAGGGACTGTGTAAGGATGTGGAGGAGTAAAGGAACTGTGTGGATGTGGAGGTGTACAGAAACTGTGTGGATGTGGAAGTGTACTAGTGCTGTGTGGATGTGGAGGTGTCCAGGGACTGTGTGAGGATGTGGAGGTGTACAGGGACTGTGTGAGGATGCGTAGGTATACAGAGACTGTGTGAGAAGGAGTAGGTGTCCAGGGACTGTGTGAGGATGTGGAGGTGTAGAGTGATTGCGTGAGGATGTGGAGGTGTACAGGAACTGTGTGAGGATGTGGAGGTGTACAGGGACTGTGTGATGATGTGAAGGTGTACAGGAATTGTGTGTGGATGTGGAGGTGTAATGGAACTGTGTGGATGTGGAGGTGTACGGGGACTGTGTGAGGATGTGGAAGAGTACAGGAACTGTGTGTATGTGGAGGTGTACAGGGACTGTGTGAGGATGTGAAGGTGTACAGGAGCTGTGTGACGACGTGGAGGTGTACAGGGATGGTGTGAGGATGTGGAGGTGTACAGGGACTGTGTGAGGATGTGGATGTGTACAGGGATTGTGTGAGGATGTGATGGTGTACAGGAACTGTGTGACGATGTGGAGGTGTACAGGGATTGTGTGAAGATGTGGAGGTGTACAGGGGCTTTGTGAGGATGCGTAGGTGTACAGAGACTGTGTGAGAAGGTGGAGGTGTACAGGGATTGTGTGAGGATGTGGAGGTGTACAGGAACTGTGTGAGGATGTGGAGGTGTACAGGGATTGTGTGAGGATGTGGCGGTGTACAGGGATTGTGTGAGGATGTGGAGGGGTACGTGGACTTTGTGAGGATGTGGAGCTGTACAGGGACTGTGTGAGGATATGGAGGTGTACAGGGAGTGTGTGAGGACTTGGTGGTGTACAGGGACTGTGAGATGATGTGGAAGTTACAGGGATTGTCTGAGGATGTGGAGGTGTACAGGGATTGTGTGAGGATGTGGAGGTGTACAGGGATTGTGTGAGGATGTGGAGGTGTACATGGACTTTGTGAGGATGTGGAGCTGTACAGGGACTGTGTGAGGATATGGAGGTGTACAGGGAGTGTGTGAGGATGTGGTGGTGTACAGGGACTGTGAGATGATGTGGAGGTGTACAGGGATTGTCTGAGGATGTGGAGGTGTACAGGGATTGTGTGAGGATGTGGAGGTGTACAGGGATTGTGTGAGGATGTGGAGGTGTACGGGGACTCTGTGAGGATGTACAGGTGTACAGGAATTGTGTGAAGTTGTGAAGGTGTACAGGGATTGTGTGAGGATGTGGAGGTGTACAGGGACTGTGCTAGGATATGGAGGTGTACAGGGACTAGGTGAAGATGTGGAGGTGCACAGGGACTGTGTGAGGATATGGAGGTGTAGAGGGACTGTGTGAGGATGTGGAGGTTTACAGGGAATACGTGAGGATGCGGAGGCATACAGGGATTGTGCGAGTATGTGGGGGTGTACAGGAACTGTGTGAGGATGTGGAGGTGTACATGGACTATGTGAGGATGTGGAGGTGTAAAAGGACTCTGTGAGGATGTGCAGGTGTCCAGGGATTGTGTGAGGATGTGGAGGTGTACATGGACTGTGTGAGAATGTAGTGGTGTACATGGACTATGTGAGGAAGTGGAGGTGTACAGGGATTGTGCGACGATGTGGTGGTGAACAGGAACTGTGTGAGGATGTGGAGATGTACAGGGACTGGCTGAGGATGTGGAGGTGTAAAGGGACTGTGTGAGGATGTGAAGGTGTACAGGGATTGTGTGAGGATGTGTAGGTGTACAGGAACTGTGTGACCATGTGGAAATGTACAGGGACTGTGAGAGGATGTGGAGGTGTACAGGGATTGTGAGAGGATGTGGAGGCGTACAGGGGCTGTGTAAAGATATGAAGGTGTACAGTGACTGTCAGATGATGTGGAGGTGTACAGGGATTGTGTAAGGATGTGGAGGTTTACAGGAACTGTGTGAGGATGTGGAGATGTACAGGGATTGTGTGAGGATGTGGAGGTGTACAGGAACTGTGTGACGATGTGGAGGAGCACAGGGACTGTGAGAGGATTATGGAGGTGTACAGTGATTGTCAGATGATGTGGAGGTGTACAGGGATTGTGTAAGGATGTGGAGGTTTACAGGAACTGTGTGAGGATGTGGAGGTGTTCAGGGATTGTTTGAGGATGTGATGGTGTACAGGGACTGTGTGAGGATGCGGAGGAGCACAGGGACTGTGTGAGGATGTGTTGGTGTACAGGGACGGTGTGAATATGTGGAGGTGTACAGGGACTGTGTGAGGATGTGGAGGTCTACAGGGACTGTCTGAAGACTTGGAGATGTAAAGGAATTATGTGATGATGTGGATGTGTGCAGAGACTATGTGAGGATGTGGAGGTGTACAGGGATTGTGTGAGGATGTGGATGTGTGCCGGGACTGTGTGAGGATGCGTAGGTGTACAGAGACTGTGTGAGAGGGTGGAGGTGTATAGGGATTGTGTGAGGATGTGGTGGTGTATTGTGACTGTCAGAGGATGTGGAGGTGTACAAGGATTGTGTGAGGATGTGGAGGTGTACAGGGAATGTGTGAGGATGTGGCGGTGTACAGGGATTGTGTGAGGATGTGGAGGTGTACATGGACTTTGTGAGGATGTGGAGATCTACAGGGACTGTGTGAAGATGTGGAGGGGTACAGGGAGTGTGTGAGGATGTGGTGGTGTACATGGACTGTGAGATGATGTGGAGGTGCACAGGGATTGTCTGAGGATGTGGAGGTCTACAGGGACTGTGTGAGGATGTGGGGGTGTACAGGGATTGTGTGAGGATGTGTAGGTGTACAGGAACTGTTTGACGGTGTGGAAGTGTACAGGGACTGTGAGAGGATGTGGAGGTGTACAGGGATTGTGTGAGCATGTGGAGGTGTACAGGGGCTGTGTGAAGATATGGAGGTGTAAAGCGACTGTGTTAGGATGTGGAGGTGTACAGGGACTATGAAGATGTGTAGGTGCACAGGGACAGTGTGAGAATATGGAGGTGTACAGGGACTGTGTGAGGATGTGGAGGTGTACAGGGACTACGTGAGAATGTGGAGGTGCACAGGGATTGTGCGAGTATGTGGAGGTGTACAGGAACTGTGTGAGGATGTGGAGGTGTACAGGGACTATATGAGGATGTGGAGGTGCACAAGGACTCTGTGAGGATGTGCAGGTGTACAGGTATTGTGTGATGATGTGGAGGTGTACATGGACTGTGTGAGAATGTGATGGTGTACATGGACTATGTGAGGTTGTGGAGGTGTACAGGGATTGTGCGAGGATGTGGAGGTGTACAGGAACTGTGTGACTATGTGGAAGTGTACAGGGACTGTGAGAGGATGTGGAGGCGTACAGCGGCTGTGTGAAGATATGGAGGTGTACAGTGACTGTTAGAGGATGTGGAGGTGTACAGGGACTGTGTGAGGATGTGGAGGTGCACAGGGACTGTGAGAGGATTATGGAGGTGTACAGGGATTGTTTGAGGATGTGGAGGTGTAGAGGGACTGTGTGAGGATGTGGAGTTGTACAGGGATTGTTTGAGGATGTGATGGTGTACAGGGACTGTGTGAGGATGTGGAGGTGCACAGGGACTGTGTGAGGATGTGTTGGCATACGGGGACTGTGTGATTATGTGGAGGTGTACAGGGAATGTGTAAGGATGTGGAGGTGTACAGGGACTGTGTGAAGATGTGGAGATGTACAGGAATTATGTGAGGATGTGGAGGTGTGCAGGGACTATATGAGGATGTGGAGGTGTACAGGTATTATGTGAGGATGTGGAGGTGTACCGGGACTGTGTGACGATGCGTAGGTGTACAGAGACTGTGTGAGAGGGCGGAGGTGTATAGGGATTGTGTGAGGATGTGGTGGTGTATTGTGACTGTCAGAGGATGTGGAGGTGTACAGGGATTGTGTGAGGATGTGGAGGTGTACAGAAACTGTGTGAGGATGTGGAGATGTACAGGGATTGTGTGAGGATGTGGCGGTGTACAGGGATTGTGTTAGGATATGGAGGTGTACATGGACTTTGTGGAGATGTACAGGGACTGTGCGAGGATGTAGAGGTGTACAGGGAGTGTGTGAGGATGTGGAGGTGTACAGGGACTATGATATGATGTGGAGGTGTACAGGGATTGTCTGAGGATGTGGAGGTGTACAGGGACTGTTTGAGGATGTGGAGGTGTAAAGGGACTGTGTGAGGATGTGAAGGTTGTACAGGGATTGTGTGAGGATGTGTAGGTGTACAGGAACTGTTTGACGATGTGGGAGTGTACAGGGACTGTGAGAGGATGTGGAGGTGTACATGGATTGTGTGAGGATGTGGAGATGTACAGGGATTGTGGGAGGATGTGGAGGTGTACAGGACTGTGTGAAGATATGGAGGTGTACAGTGACTGTCAGAGGATGTGGAGGTGTACAGGGATTGTGTGAGGATGTGGAGGTGTACAGAAACTGTGTGAGGATGTAAAGGTGTACAGGGATTGCGTGAGGATATGGAGGTGTACAGGAACTGTGTGACGATGTGGAGGTGCACAGGGAGTGTGAGAAGATGTGAAGGTGTACAGGGATTGTGTGAGGATGTGGAGGTGTAAAGGGACTGTGTGAGGATGTGAATGTGTACAGGGATTGTGTGAGGATGTGGAGGTGTACAGGAACTGTGTGACGATGTGGAGGTGCACAGGGAGTGTGAGAAGATGTGAAGGTGTACAGGGATTGTGTGAGGATGTAAAGTTGTACAGGAACTGTGTGACGATGTGGAAGTGTACAGGGACTGTGAGAGGATGTGGAAGTGTACAGGGATTGTTTGAGGATATGGAGGTGTACAGGGGCTGTGTGAAGATATGGAGGTGTACACTGTACAGTGACTGTCAGAGGATGTGAAGGTGTACAGGGATTGTGTGAGGATGTGGAGGTGTACAGGGAGTGTGTGAGGATGTGGTGGTGTACATGGAATGTGAGATGATGTGGAGGTGTACAGGGACTGTGAGAAGATGTGAAGGTGTACAGGGATTGTGTGAGGATGTGGAGGTGTACAGGGACTGTTTGAGGATGTGGAGGTGTAAAGGGAATGTGTGAGGATGTGAAGGTGTACAGGGATTGTGTGAGGATGTGTTGGTGTACAGGAACTGTTTGACGATGTGGAAGTGTACAGGGACTGTGAGAGGATGTGGAGGTGTACAGGGATTGTGTGAGGATGTAAAGGTGTACAGGGATTGTGTGAGGATGTGGAGGTGTACAGGAACTGTGTGACGATGTGGAGGTGCACAGGGACTGTGATAAGATGTGAAGGTGTACAGCGATTGTGTGAGGATGTGGAGGTGTACAGGGACTGTGTTAGGATGTGGAGGTGTACAGGGAATATGAAGATGTGTAGGTGCACAGGGACTGTGTGAGAATATGGAGGTGTACAGGGACTACGTGAGGATGTGGTGGTGTACAGGGATTGTGCGAGTATGTGGAGGTGTACTGGAAATGTGTGAGGATGTGGAGGTGTACAGGGACTATATGAGGATGTGGAGGTGAACAAGGACTCTGTGAGGATGTGCAGGTGTACAGGGATTGTGTGAGGATGTGGAGGTGTACAGGGACTACGTGAGGATGTGGAGGTGTACAGGGATTGTGCGAGTATGTGGAGGTGTACAGGAACTGTGTGAGGATGTGGAGGTGTACAGGGACTATATGAGGATGTGGAGGTGTACAAGGACTCTGTGAGGATGTGCAGGTGTACAGGGATTGTGTGACGATGTGGAGGTGTACATGGACTGTGTGAGAATGTGATGGTGTACATGGACTATGTGAGGATTTGGAGGTGTAGAGGGACTGTGTGAGTATGTGATGGTGTACATGGACTATGTGAGGATGTGGAGGCGTACAGGGGCTGTGTGAAGATATGGAGGTGTACAGTGACTGTTAGAGGATGTGGAGGTGTACAGGGATTGTGTGATGATGTGGAGGTGTACAGGAACTGTGTGAGGATGCAAAGGTGTGCAAAGATTGTGTGAGGATGTAGAGGTGTACAGGAACTGTGTGAAGATGTGGAGGTGCACAGGGACTATGAGAGGATTATGGAGGTGTACAAGGATTGTGTGAGGATGTGGAGGTGTTGAGGGACTGTGTGAGGATGTGGAGGTGCACAGGGACTGTGTGAGGATGTGTTGGTGTACAGGGACTGTGTGATTATGTGGAGGTGTACAGGGACTGTGTGAGGACGTGGAGGTGTACAGGGATTGTGTGAGGATGTGGAGGTGTACCGGGACTGTGTTAGGATGCGTAGGTGTACAGAGACTGTGTGAGAGGGTGGAGGTGTATAGGGATTGTGTGAGGATGTGGTGGTGTATTGTGACTGTTAGAGTATGTGGAGGTGTACAGGGATTGTGTAAGGATGTGGAGGTGTACAGGAACTGTGTGATGATATGGAGGTGTACAGGGATTGTGTGAGGATGTGGCGGTGTACAGGGTTTGTGTTAGGATGTGGAGGTGTACATGGACTTTGTGAGGATGTGGAGATGTACAGGGACTGTGTGAGGATGTGGAGGCGTACAGGGAGTGTGTAAGGATGTGGTGGTGTACAGGGACAGTGAGAGGATGTGGAGGTGTACAGGGATTGTCTGATGATGTGGAGGTGTACAGGGACTGTGTGAGGATGTGGGGGTGTACAGGGACTGTTTGAGGATGTGGAGGTCTACAGGGACTATGTGAGGATGTGAAGGTATACAGGGACTGTGTGAGGATGTGTAGGTGTACAGGAACTGTTTGACGATGTGGAAGTGTACAGGGACTGTGAGAGGAGGTGGAGGTGTACAAGGATTGTGTGAGGATGTGGAGGTGTACAGGGATTGTGTGAGTATGTGGAGGTGTACAGGGCTGTGTGAAGATATGGAGGTGTACAGGAACGTTGTGAGGATGTGGAGGTGTACAGGGACTATATGAGGATGTGGAGGTGTACAAGGACTCTGTGAGGATGTGCAGGTGTACAGGGATTGTGTGAGGATGTGGAGGTGTACAGGGACTGTTTGAGGATGTGGAGGTGTACAGGGACTGTGTGAGGATGTGGAGGTGTACAGGGACTATATGAGGACGTGGAGGTGTACAAGGACTCTGTGAGGATGTGCAGGTGTACAGGGATTGTGTGAGGATGTGGAGGTGTACAGGGACTGTTTGAGGATGTGGAGGTGTACAGGGACTGTTTGAGGATGTGGAGGTGTAAAGGGACTGTGTGAGGATGTGGAGGTGTACAGGGACTGTTTGAGGATGTGGAGGTGTACAGGGTCTGTTTGAGGATGTTGAGGTGTACAGGGACTGTTTGAGGATGTGGAGGTGTAAAGGGACTGTGTGAGGATGTGTAGGTGCAAAGGGACTGTGTGAGGATGTGGAGGTGTACAGGGACTGTTTGAGGATGTGGAGGTGTACAGGGACTGTTTGAGGATGTGGAGGTGTACAGGGACTGTTTGAGGATGTGAAGGTGTACAGGGACTGTGTGAGGATGTGGAGGCGTACAGGGGCTGTGTGAAGATATGGAGGTGTACAGTGACTGTTAGAGGATGTGGAGGTGTACATGGATTGTGTGATGATGTGGAAGTGTACAGGAACTGTGTGACGATATGGCGGTGCACAGGGACTGTGAGAAGATGTGAAGGTGTACATGGATTGTGTGAGGATGTGGAGGTGTAAAGGGACTGTGTGAGGATGTGAAGGTGTACAGGGATTGTGTGAGGATGTGTAGGTGTAGAGGAACTGTGTGACGATGTGGCGGTGCACAGGGACTGTTAGAAGATGTGAAGGTGTACAGGGATTGTGTGAGGATGTGGAGATGTAAAGGGATTGTGTGAGGATGTGAAGGTGTACAGGGATTGTGTGAGGATGTGTAGGTGTACAGGAACTGTGTGACGATGTGGAAGTTGTACAGGGACTGTGAGAGGATGTGGAAGTGTACAGGGATTGTGTGAGGATGTGGAGGTGTACAGGGGCTGTGTGAAGATATGGAGGTGTACAGTGACTGTCAACAGGATGTGAAGGTGTACAGGGATTGTGTGAGGATGTGGAGGTGTAAAGGGACTGTGTGAGGATGTGAAGGTGTTCAGGGCTTGTGTGAGGATGTGGAGGTGTAGAGGGACTGTGTGAGAATATGGAGGTGTACAGGGATTGTGTGAGGATGTGTAGGTGTACAGGAACTGTGTGACGATGTGGAAGTGTACAGGGACTGTGAGAGGATGTGGAGGTGTACAGGGCTTGTGTGAGGATGTGGAGGCGTACAGGGGCTGTGTGAAGATATGGAGGTGTAGAGTGACTGTTAGAGGATGTGGAGGTGTACAGGGATTGTGTGATGATGTGGAGGTGTACAGGAACTGTGTAAGGATGTAGAGGTGTACAGGGATTGTGTGAGGATGTAGAGGTGTACAGGAACTGTGTGAAGATGTGGAGGTGCACAGGGACTGTGAGAGGATTATGGAGGTGTACAAGGATTGTGTGAGGATATGGAGGTGTACAGGGACTGTGTGAGGATGTGGAGGTGCACAGGGACTGTGTGAGGATGTGCTGGTGTACAGGGACTGTGTGATTATGTGGAGGTGTACAGGGACTGTGTGAAGATGTGGAGATGTACAGGAATTATGTGAGGATGTGAAGGTGTGCAGGGACTATGTGAGGATGTGGAGGTGTACAGGGATTGTGTGAGGATGTGGAGGTGTAACGGGACTGTGTGAGGATGCGTAGGTGTACAGAGACTGTGTGAGAGGGTGGAGGTGTATAGGGATTGTGTGAGGATATGGTGGTGTATTGTGACTGTCAGAGTATGTGGAGGTGTACAGGGATTGTGTGAGGATGTGGAGGTGTACAGGAACTGTGTGAGGATGTGGAGGTGTACAGGGATTGTGTGAGGATGTGCCGGTGTACAGGGTTTTTGTTAGGATGTGGAGGTGTACATGGACTTTGTGAGGATGTGGAGATGTACAGGGACTGTGTGAGGATGTGGAGGCGTACAGGGAGTGCGTATGGATGTGGTGGTGTACAGGGCTGTGAGATGATGTGGAGGTGTACAGGGATTGTCTGAGGATGTGGAGGTGTACAGGGACTGTGTGAGGATGTGGGGGTGTACAGGGACTGTTTGAGGATGTGGAGGTGTAAAGGGACTGTGTGAGGATGTGAAGGTGTACAGGGATTGTGTGAGGATGTGTATGTGTACAGGAACTGTTTGACGATGTGGAAGTGTACAGGGACTGTGAGAGGATGTGGAGGTGTACAAGGATTGTGTGAGGATGTGGAGGTGTACAGGGATTGTGTGAGTATGTGGAGGTGTACAGGGCTGTGTGAAGACATGGAGGTGTACAATGACTGTCAGAGGATATGGAGGTGTACAGGGATTGTGCGAGTATGTGGAGGTGTACAGGAACTGTGTGAGGATGTGGAGGTGTACAGGGACTATATGAGGATGTGGAGGTGTTCAAAGACTCTGTGAGGATGTGCAGGTGTACAGGAATTGTGTGAGGATGTGGAGGTGTATATGGACTGTGTGAGAATGTGATGGTGTACATGGACTATGTGAGGATGTGGAAGTGTACAGGGATTGTGCGAGGATGTGGAGGTGTACAGGAACTGTGTGAGGATGTGGAGGTGTAGACGGACTGTTTCAGGATGTGGAGGTTGTAAAGGGACTGTGTGAGGATGTGAAGGTGTACAGGGATTGTGTGAGGATGTGTAGGTGTACAGGAACTGTGTGACGATGTGGAAGTGTACAGGGACTGAGAGGATGTGGAGGTGTACAGGGATTGTGTGAGGATATGGAGGCGTACAGGGGCTGTGTCAAGATATGGAGGTGTACAGTGACTGTTAGAGGATGTGGAGGTGTACAGGGATTGTGTGATGATGTGTAGCTGTACAGCAACTGTGTGAGGATGTAAAGGTGTACAGGGATTGTGTGAGGATGAAGAGGTGTACAGGAACTGTGTGAAGATGTGGAGGTGCACAGGGACTGTGAGAGGATTATGGAGGTGTACAGGGATTGTGTGAGGATGTGGAGGTGTAGAGGGACTGTGTGAGGATGTGGAGGTGTACAGGGATTGTTTGAGGATGTGATGGTGTACAGGGACTGTGTGAGGATGTGGAGGTGCACAGGGACTGTGTGAGGATGTGTTGGTGTACAGGGACTGTGTGATTATGTGGAGGTGTACAGGGAGTGTCTGAGGACGTGGAGGTGTACAGGGACTGTGTGAAGATGTGGAGATGTACAGGAATTATGTGACGATGTGAAGGTGTGCAGGGACTATGTGAGGATGTGGTGGTGTATTGTGACTGTCAGAGAATGTGGAGGTGTACAAGGATTGTGTGAGGATGTGGCGATGTACAGGGATTGTGTTAGGATGTGGAGGTGTACATGGACTTTGTGAGGATGTGGAGATGTACAGGGACTGTGTGAGGATGTGGAGGTGTACAGGGACTGTGTTAGGATGTGAAGGTGTACAGGGATTGTGTGAGGATGTGGAGGTAAACAGGGACTACGTGAGGATGTGAAGGTGTACAGTGACTGTTAGAGGATGTGGAGGTGTACAGGGATTGTGTGAGGATGTGGAGGCGTACAGGGGCTGTGTGAAGATATGGAGGTGTACAGTGACTGTTAGAGGATGTGGAGGTGTACAGGGATTGTGGGATGATGTGGAGGTGTACAGGAACTGTGTGAGGATGCAAAGGTGTACAGGGATTGTGTGAGGATGTGGAGGTAAACAGGGACTACGTGAGGATGTGAAGGTGTACAGTGACTGTTAGAGGATGTGGAGGTGTACAGGGATTGTGTGAGGATGTGGAGGCGTACAGGGGCTGTGTGAAGATATGGAGGTGTACAGTGACTGTTAGAGGATGTGGAGGTGTACAGGGATTGTGGGATGATGTGGAGGTGTACAGGAACTGTGTGAGGATGCAAAGGTGTACAGGGACTGTGTGAGGATGTGGAGGTGTACAGGGAGTGTGTGAGGATGTGGTGGTGTTCAGGGACTGTGAGATGATGTGGAGGTGTACAGGGATTGTCTGAGGATGTGTAGGTGTACAGGAACTGTTTGACGATGTGGAAGTGTACAGGGACTGTGAGAGGATGTGGAGGTGTACAAGGATTGTGTGAGGATGTGGAGGTGTACAGGGATTGTGTGAGGATGTGGAGGTGTACAGGGCTGTGTGAAGATATGGAGGTGTACAGTGACTGTCAGAGGATGTGGAGGTGTACAGGGATTGTAAATAATAATAATAATAATAATAATTAACGGTTTATTGAAAGAGCTTGGCAGCCAGAAGGCTGAAAATATACAGTTACATATTTGGGGAATGGGTTACGAATTACAAATAATATACAAGTAACATAAGTGACACAAATAAGACATATAATAACTTAGATGGGGAAAAGCTCAAACTACAGTTCATTTCAACATAGTGACAGTGTTACAGTATTACAAGTTATTGATAATTTTTACAATGGTTGGGACTGGGCTGTTCTTATAGCGATCAGTTCGTGCACGTATGGGCTGGATGCGGTTGTGGTGTCGAACAGCAATTCTCGGACAAGGGATCTCAGGTGGTAGTAGGAGCCGGTGTCGGGGATGGTGTAGAAGCTTCTTACCAAATTTGCAGATGAGGTCGTGGTGATGGTCAGTGAGAGTCGAAAGGGTCAGTGTGTTGAGCGCTTCTTGTTATGTGGAGTAGGAAGGGGAGAGAATAATCTTGCATGCCCTCTTTTGCACTTTTTCTAGGTGTTTACGTTGTGTGGCATTTAGGGAGGAAGACCAGGTGGGGCAGGCATAGGTGAGCTTGGGAAGTATGAATGTTGTGTAAACACTGAGGAGCTCGTGTGCAGGAACTCCGAGGGACTTGAGTCGGCGGAGGAGGTGGAGACGGAAACTGGAGGATTTGACAACTTCATTGACGTGTGGTTTCCAATTTAGTTTGTTGTCTATGGTGACGCCGAGGAGCTTCGTGGAATCTACAACCTGGAGTGTGTTCGGACCTAGAGTAATGGAAGGAGGTGGGACAATGTCGGAGGAGAGGTTGATGTGCATAACCATGGTCTTGGTATGGTTGATGGTGACATGGTTGTTGGTGGCCCAGTTTTGGAGACTGTTCAATAAATCCTGAAGGGCGGTATAGTTGGGAGCAGAATTGTTGACGCTGATCCTAATGGTGGAGTCGTCGACATATTTCCAGCGAGCAGGGGTTTCTCTTAGGGCATCATTGATGAGCATAAGGAAGCAGAGTGGTCCCATCTTGGTGCCTTGGGGGACGCCACAGGTGAGTGACTGAAAGGTGGAGACAGCCCCTCGGAAGCGTACAGCTTGGCGTCGGTCACTGAGGAAGTCTGTAAGCCATGGTATGAGGCTTCTTCGAAGCCCGAGGTCAATAGCTTTGTTGATGATTATATTGTGGTCGACTAGGTCGAACGCTTTAGTGAAATCAATGAAGGCGACAGCTACAGACGTTTTTCGTTTCTCGAGATGGCGGTATATGTAATCGAGAAAGCTGACAAGACAGTGAGTGGTGGAGGAAGTTTTCATGTTGCCAAATTGCTGAGGGTCTACGACTCCTGCAATATCAGCATAAGCCCAGTCGAACACAAAACTTTCACAGATTAGGCTGGGTATTGGGGTGATTGCAATAGGTCGTAGCTGATTTAAGGATTGTGGGCTGGTTGACTTGGGCACTGGTGATACATAAGAGGTCTTCCAGTCAGCTGGGCATCTGGCTTGACTGAGAGAAGCATTGATGATGGAGCAGAGGGGTTTAGCAAGCTCCGGGGAGAACTCCTTGAAGAGTTTCATTGGTAAGTCAATGGGGGTGGTAGAGCGTTTTAATTTTAGTTTGTCCAGGCGTTTTGCTACGTCAAATTCTTCTACTAAGTCAGTGGGAAGGGGGGCTGGTAGGTAAGCAGGGAGAGTGGTTGTGTCAAGCCGTGGGAGCGTCTGGCATATAGTAGCGAAATGGTTATTTGTTTGCTCAGCTGCGTCAACACTAGTGAGATGGCTAAGGAAGGGGAGGGGGTGTGTCTTATTGTTTAGTCCACAGAGTTCTTTAAGCTTACCATACCATTGACTGATGTTGGTCTGCTTCAGGTGTTGTAATTTGGTTGGGTAGTGGGACTTCTTTGCAGTGCGTATTTCGCGGATGACTCGGTTGCGAAGTGACCTGTAGCGGATGTGGTCATTGAGATGAAAGGCTCTGTCTCTCTGTTGCATAAGTCTTTTGATCCGAGGTGTGATCCAGGGCAAGTCAGCTGGGTGAGATCTGACGGACTTCTCGGGGAAGAAGTGGTGGTGAGCTGGCGTGGTGGTGTTGGTATAATTTATCCATTTGGTTTCCACGTCATCCACGCTAAGTACTTCAGTCCAGGGATGGTGAACTATCCACTGCCCGAAGAGGCGCACTGCAGAGTCAGTAATCGGCCTGTAGGTCTTGATGTAGGGTCTCTGTACTTGAGTGGGAGTGGCAGCTGGGGACCAGAGCACTGATAAGTGTATGCTACACCCGATAGAAGGCATTGGTTGAGGATGTAAAGGTGTACAGGGATTGCGTGAGGATGTGGAGGTGTACAGGAACTGTGTGACGATGTGGAGGTGCACAGGGACTGTGAGAAGATGTGAAGGTGTACAGGGATTGTGTGAGGATGTGGAGGTGTAAAGGGACTGTGTGAGGATGTGAAGGTGTACAGGGATTATGTGAGGATGTGTAGGTGTACAGGAACTGTGTGACGATGTGGAAGTGTACAGGGACTGTGAGAGGATGTGGAAGTGTACAGTGACTATCAGAGGATGTGAAGGTGTACAGGGATTGTGTGAGGATGTGGAGGTGTACAGGGAGTGTGTGAGGATGTGGTGGTGTTCATGGACTGTGAGATGATGTGGAGGTGTACAGGGATTGTCTGAGCATGTGGAGGTGTACAGGGACTGTGTGAGGATGTGGGGGTGTACAGGGACTGTTTGAGGATGTGGAGGTGTAAAGGGACTGTGTGAGGATGTGAAGGTGTACAGGGATTGTGTGAGGATGTGTTGGTGTACAGGAACTGTTTGACGATGTGGAAGTGTACAGGGACTGTGAGAGGATGTGGAGGTGTACAGGGATTGTGTGAGGATGTGGAGGTGTACAGGGGCTGTGTGAAGATACGTGGGTGTACAGTGACTGTCAGAGGATGTGGAGGTGTACAGGGACTGTGTGAGGATGTGGAGGTGTACAGGGATTGTGTGAGGATGTGGGGGTGTACAGGAACTGTGTGACGATGTGGAGGTGCACAGGGACTGTGAGAAGATGTGAAGGTGTACAGGGATTGTGTGAGGATGTGGAGGTGTACAGGGACTGTGTTAGGATGTGGAGGTGTACAGGGACTATTAAGATGTGTAGGTGCACAGGGACTGTGTGAGAATATGGAGGTGTACAGGGACTGTGTGAGGATGTGGAGGTGTACAGAGATTGTGCGAGTATGTGGAGGTGTACAGGAACTGTATGAGGATATGGAGGTGAACAGGGACTATATGAGGATGTGGAGGTGTACAAGGACTCTGTGAGGATGTGCAGGTGTACAGGGATTGTGTGAGGATGTGGAGGTGTACATGGACTGTGTGAGAATGTGATGGTGTACATGGACTATGTGAGGATGTGGAGGTGCACAGGAACTGTGTGAGGATGTGGAGGTGTACAGGGACTGTTTGAGGATGTGGAGGTGTAAAGGGACTGTGTGAGGATGTGAAGGTGTACAGGGATTCTGTGAGGATGTGTAGGTGTACAGGAACTGTGTGACGATGTGGAAGTGTACATGGACTGTGAAAGGATTATGGAGGTGTACAGGGATTGTGTGAGGATGTGGAGGTGTAGAGGGACTGTGTGAGGATGTGGAGGTGCACAGGGATTGTGTGAGGATGTGGAGGCGTACAGGGGCTGTGTGAAGATATGGAGGTGTACAGTGACTGTTAGAGGATGTGGAGGTGTACAGGGATTGTGTGATGATGTGGAGGTGTACAGGAACTGTGTGAGGATGTAAAGGTGTACAGGGATTGTGTGAGGATGTAGAGGTGTACAGGAACTGTGTGAGGATGTGGAGGTGTACAGGGACTGTGAAAGGATTATGGAGGTGTACAGGGATTGTGTGAGGATGTGGAGGTGTAGAGGGACTGTGTGAGGATGTGGAGTAGGGTGTGTCAATTTAGGGGGTGAACTGGCTAAATTGAAAATCGAGTAATTTGGTAGCAATTTATTGTAGTCTTTAAGCATGCAAAACAATATTCTGGCATAAATTTTTTTTTATAATAAGTCCTACCTACATCAAATGGATTTTTAAATGTACATATTTGTGAAGTTATAACATAACCAGCGTTTGCACACATGTTACTGTTTCAAGTTTCAAATTATTATATTTTATTATCCGTAGTCTATTTGAAAGTAACCAATGCCTTCATACTCTCTTTGCTTTGGTTTCTTGTCATCAGTAGTCTGCTTGCTATTTGTGCTTTGATGTAACCTTCTCGCCTCTCGTGGCTGTAAACATGGCCCGCTGCTTCTGTGACCATTTTCACACATCTCTCCACACTTTGAGTGTGGGAAGGCCACTTCGGCACCTGCATTGGAGTCTCTTTAAGGTTTCTCAATTCTTGGCTAGTTAGACTTGTTGTCAATGGTGGCTCTAAGACTTCCAAACTCAAGTCAACCAATTCTGACAATTTGGTGGCATTGACGTTTATTGGGGGAACTTTTCTTGAATGAAACGAACAGTCTCCCAACTGGTCGTCATCTATTAGCGTTCCTCTAATCTTTAGAATGACTTCTACAGCCTCGGTTCGGAGATTGGTACATTGACTGCAAAGCATTGCTTGCAAAACTGCTTCTGATCGAGCATACCAAGCGGACCTTCTTGCCACAGGTAACACGATGTCCCTCACTACCTTCCTCTGTGTTCTTACTAGCTGCAATTGAAACAAAAGGTGATTGGGCCCATCCACCCACATAGGATTAAGTTTCACACTAAACCACTGGGGAAGATAAACTCCAATAATAAATTCAACAATTAACCTCAAATTCTTCAGCACTTTGCCCTTCAATTCGTGTTTGGAAATCCAAATCCTGCAGAAACGAAGAGCTGTAGTTAACCAACGGCTGTGACTGACAGGTCCAATCTCCAAGAGAGCCAATGACTGAGGCACTTCTCCTGATCTTATTGCTTGGGCAATACGATAAGCATAGGATTGATCTGTGCTGAGATCTTTGATGACTCCTTCAGACAACGCCGGAAGGGGAGGGCCAACTTCGACCTTTGGAAAGGTTGTATTTATTTCTAGTTGTGTTGCTTCATCCAGCATGATGCCAAGGGGACCTGACCACTTGTTGTTGCTCTTTGTAGGACCATCAAGTTCCTGGATGAGATGACGAAGAGGTAGCTCGCCTGTATGTAAATCACATACAATCCAAACAAGTCTTCTTCCTAGTTTTTTCTCTAAATGCGTCATTACACCCCCCTGCCATCCGGTGTTCACTGCAGTTGAATCTCCACCAACAGCCTGCAGTGAACTGCCAAGCCCTCTCTCCTGAACCCAACATAAAATATGATCAGCAATGACCTCCGCATGTTTCTTCCCTTCTACTTCAGTTTCGGGAGCAAAGTGAAACAAAAACCGACCACCAGGCTCAGAACAGACAGAGTAGTGTTCTTCTTTGATGAGACCTGGAAACTTTCTGTTCACTCCCTCTACTTCTAGCAAAACTTTTGTGTCATCTATTCTTCCATCAAACAAAAGACAGGAGAGCCCTCCCTCGCTTAAATCTTTTTCATGCTGATCAGATATTTCCTTCATTATTTTTTCTTGTGCTCTTCTAATTTTATTATGATCTATCACCAAAGATACATCCTCTCGGCTGATGAGGCCTGCATCTATCCAAGCGGCAGTTGCAATTTCTGCAGCCTCACGAAGTCCAGCATGGTGGCGAATACTAGCTAAAGCAATGTTTGAAATATTTCTTGTGTTGTATTTCATTTTCTTTGGTAAAGGTTCAGATGGCTCTTTGGAACTATCATCTGATGTTGCTTCCTGTTCATCAGAAGAACTATCAAAGAAGTGATAAACATCTTGACACAGCTCTTCCTCTCTTTGGATGGCTTCTTCACTCTTCATTTTCTTCTTTTGTTCCCTCTCTCGGATTTGTTCTCTCTTCTTGGCATTAGCAATCTGCTTCTTTGTTTCTGAATAATCTATTGAACCCATTTGCATACTTCCTTGGCCTTCTGCCTTTGTCCTCTGTGCCTTTATAAATTCAAGCTCTAAAACAGGGATCTTCTTTTCACGAGGACAACCACAATCAATGTGGGAATTATTTTCTCTCTTACCTGAGTGAGAACAGTTGGATTCAGAACATAATTGTATGGAGCACTTGCAGGTCAAAATGTCAAACAGAGTATCAAGTGTGTGCAGAAATTCATTTTTCCTGGCCAAGTTTCCTTTACCAAGTGATGTTTCAACTGCTTTGTGCCATAATTTCGTTAGTTTTAGCTCAATAGTTCGACACTGATTAATCACAGGTGGTTTGAATAGTGCATTAGCTTTTGTCCATTGATGCAGAAGAGGGACTATCATGTCATTTATGAGTTCTTTATCTGTATAGTTCCTTCTGTCCTTTGCATTTTTTTCTCGAAGGAGTAACCCTAATCTTAGCATGTCTCTCACTGTTGGAAGTTCTGATACAGGAAGCTCCTTCCCTTTACCAACTAGCAGGCTCAAGTGGGTTGACAACTGACTTCTTGTCTTCAATTTTGACATCTTCACACTATCTGACAAATAGAAAAATATTTCAATGTTTCATAATTCAATTGTTGTTTCAAAAAATATCAATTTGTTTATCAAAAATGCTGTAACAGAAATAACATAATAATTTCTTAGAACATAATGTTTTATACAATGATATAAGTAACTGCGACAATCAATATGCCCTACTTACAATAATTAAAATGTAGAATTCGTCTGGTAGAGTAGGTGCAAGTGCAATGAGAGCAAACCACCGTCTATGATATCTAGAAGGAGAGTGAGCCGGGCGCCTTATCCTCACGCTTGGTACAAGTCAAAACAAGAATTAAACTGTCCCACACGGAGAGCCTGTTCATGTTCATGTTCTGACATGCATATTGTACACAAGCTATAGAACCATAAAATACTCCATAATCCATATGCTTACATGAGATTAGTTAATATCAAGTGAATAATTCTAATCAAGTCTCATTAATTTGTTGAAATACTGATATTTGAAACTTTAAGGTATAATTGATGTAGGTGAGGGTTATTTCAATTCATTTTTGTTTGCTAATCTCAAGTTTAGACATAAAGAGGCACAATATTTTGACTACCAAATTTGATTTTTAACATGTTGACAAAATTGACACACCCTAATGTGTAGTGTACAGGGACTGTGTGAGGATGTGGAGGTGTACAGGGGTTGTGTGAGGATGTGATGGTGTACAGGAACTGTGTGACGATGTGGCGGTGTACAGGGATTTTCTGAGGATGCGGAGGTGTACCGGGATTGTGTGAGGATGTGGAGGTGTACAATGACTGTGTGAGGATGTGGAGGTGTACAGGGACTCTGTAAGGATGTGCAGGTGTACAGGGATTGTTCGAGGATGTGGAGATGTACAGGGACTCTATGAGAAAATGGAGATGTACAGGAATTATGTGAAGATGTGTTGGTGTACAGGGATTGTGTGAGGACGTGGATGTGTACAGGGATTGTCTGAGGATGTGGATGTGTACAGGGACTCTGTGAGGATGTGGAGGTGTACAGGAACTGTGTGACGATGTTGAGGTATACAGGGATTGTGTGAAGATGTGGAGGTGTACAAGGATTGTCTGAGGATGTGGATGTGTACAGGGACTCTGTGAGGATGTGGAGGTGTACAGGGACTGTGTGAGGATGTGCTGGTGTACAGGGGACTGTGTGAATAAGTAGAGGTGTACAGGGACTGTTTGACGAGGTGGAGGTCTACAGGGACTGTGTGAGAATGTGGAGGTGTACAGGGACTGTGTGAGGATGTGGAGGTGTACAGGGATTGTGCGAGGATGTGGAGGTGTATAGGAAATGTGTGAGGATGTGGAGGTGTACAGGGACTGTGTGAGGGTGTGAAGGTGTACAGGGACTCTGTAAGGATGTGCAGGTGTAAAGGGATTGTGCGAGGATGTGGAGGTGTACAGGGATTGTCTGAGGATGTGGAGGTGTACAGGGATTGTGTGGGGATGTGGAGGTGCACAGGGACTGTGTGAGGCTGTGGAGGTGTACAGCGATTGTGTGAAGATGTGAAGGTGTACAGGTACTCTGTGAGGATGTGTAGGTGTACAGGGATTGTGAGAGGATGTGGAGGTGTACAGGGACTGTGTGAGGATGTGCAGGTGTACATGGACTATGTGAGGATGTGGAGGTGCACAGGGATTGTGCGATAATGTGGAGGTGTACAAGAACTCTGTGAGGATGTGGAGGTGTATAGGGAATGTGTGAGGATGTGCTGGTGTACAGGGACTGTGCGAGGATGTGGAGGTGAACAGGGACTAGGTGAGGGTGTGGAGGTGTACAGGGACTGTGTGAGGATGTGGAGGCTTACAGGGATTGTGTGAGGATGTGGAGGTGTACAGGGACTGTGTGAGGAAGTGAAGATGTACAGGGATTGTGTGAGGATGTGATGGTGTACAGGGATTGTGTGAGGATATGGAGGTGTACAGGTATTGTGTGAGGAAATGGAGGTGTACAGGGACTGTGAGAGGATGTGGAGATGTACAGGGACTGTGTGAGAAAATGGAGATGTCCTGGAATTATGTGAAGATGTGTAGATGTACAGTGATTGTGTGAGGACGTGGAGGTGTACAGTGATTGTGTGAGGACGTGGAGGTGTACAGGGATTTTGTGAGGATGTGGAGGTGTACAGGAACTGTGTGAGGATGTGGATGTGTACAGGGACTGTGTGAGGATGTGGAGGTGTACAGGGACTGTGTGAGGATGTGGAGGTGTACAGGGACTGTGTGAGGATGTGAAGGTGTACAGGGACTGTGTGAGGATGTGGAGGTGTACAGGGACTGTGTGAGGATGTGAAGGTGTACAGGGATTGTCTGAGGATGTGGATGTGTACAGGGACTGTGTGAGGATGTGGAGGTGTACAGGGACTGTGTGAGGATGTGAAGGTGTACAGGGACTGTGTGAGGATGTGGAGGTGTACAGGGACTGTGTGAGTTTTGTAGGTGTACAGGGAGTTTGTGAGGATGTGGAGATGTACAGGGACTTTGTGAGGATGTGGAGGTGTACAGGAAGTGTTTGAGGATTTGGAGGTGTACAGGGACTGTGTGGGAATGTTGTGGTGTACAGGTACTGTGTGAGGATGTGGAGGTGCACAGGGACTGTGTGAGGATGTAGAGGTGCACTGGGACGGTGTGAGGATGTGGAGGTGTACAGGCACTGTGTGAGGATGTGGTGGTTTACAGGGATTATGTGAGGATGTGGAGGTGTACAAGGACTGTGTGAGGATGTGAAGGTGTACAGTGACTGTGTTAGGATGTGGTGGTGTACAGGGACTGTGTGAGTTTTGGAGGTGTACAGGTACTGTGTGAGGATGTGGAGGTGTACAGGAACTGTGATAATGTGGAGGAGTATTGGGATTGTGTGATGATTTACACTTTTCGTCTACATTGTAGAGGATGAAGCTAAAATTAAATTCCTCTTTTGGGTAAAACTTAAAGAAGTTGCCCAGACCCGGGATCGAACTGGGGACTCTTAGATCTTCAGTCTAACGCTCTCCCAACTGAGCTATCTAGGCACATTAAAGGCATGAAACTTAAGTATTTAAATTACAGCCTCCTGTGTTTTGTTGTTAGGCCGCTGTATTACACATTTCTTTGTTTATCTTGTGTATTTTCTTCCTCTATCTTCTCTACGCTGATTTCCTCCATCCTTGACGCCCCTAACAAGCACACTATCCATTAATATAAGTCAACACGCCTTTCCCATCCCCCCCCCCCCTGGCTATAAATACTCAGGCACTGCGAGAGGATGTGAGGATATTCAGAGACTGTGTGGATGTGGAGGTGTACAGGAACTGTGTGGATGTGGAGGTGTACAGGAACTGTGTGGATGTGGTGTACAGGGACCGTGTGCGAATGTTGAGGTGTACAGGAACCGTGTGAGGATGTGGAGGTGTACAGGGACTGTGTGATGATGTGGAAGTGTACAGGGACTGTGTGAGTTTTGGAGGTGTACAGGGACTGTCTGGGGATGTGGAGGTGTACAGGGATTGTGTGAAGATATAGAAGTGTACAGGGACTGTGTAAGTTTTGGAGGTGTACAGGGACTGTGTGAGTTTTGGAGGTGTACAGGGACTGTGTGGGGATGTGGAGGTGTACAGGGATTGTGTGAAGATATGGAAGTGTACAGGGACTGTGTGAGTTCTGGAGGTGTACAGGGACTGTGTGGGGATGTGGAGGTGTACAGGGACTGTGTGAAGATATAGAAGTGTACAGGGACTGTGTGAGTTTTGGAGGTGTACAGGGACTGTGTGGGGATGTGGAGGTGTACAGGGATTGTGTGAAGATATAGAAGTGTGCAGGGACTGTGTGAGTTTTGGAGATGTACAGGGACTGTGTGGGGATGTGGAGGTGTACAGGGATTGTGTAAAGATATAGAAGCGTGCAGGGACTGTGTGAGTTTTGGAGGTGTACAGAGACTGTGTGAGGATGTGGAAGTGTACAGGGACTGTGTGGGGAAGTGGAGGTGTACAGGGATTGTGTGAAGATATAGCACTGTACAGGGACTGTGTGAGTTTTGGAGGTGTACAGGGACTGTGTGTGAATATGGTGGTGTACAGGGACTGTGTGAGGATGTGGAGGTGTACAGGGACTGTGTGGGGATGTGGAGGTATACAGGCACTGTGTGTGGATGTGGAGGTTGTATGTATATTATGTATGTGCTTCATTTATATATATTATTTATTCAGCCTAGCTAGCAGCATGTGGCAATGTAATTACCATGTCCCACATGCTTAATTATTGTGCCTGGCGACATATGGAAGCTGTTAATGTATCACTTGCCATACGTCGCCTATAGAGCAGTTGACCAGCAGACAGGTTGAGGAGCGCTACTCCCCTTGTGTACATATCTCTTATCTAGTAAATTGAACCTACAAAATTATACAGGTGTTTGTGTTCGCTCCTGTATATTGAACTTATTACCAAAAACACGAACAGAGGTGTACAGGGATTGTGTGAGGATGTGGAAGTGTACAGGGACTGTGTAAGAATGTAGTGGTGTACACGGATTGTGTGAGGATGTGGAGTAGGGTGTGTCAATTTTGTCAACATGTTAAAAATCAAATTTGGTAGTCAAAATATTGTGCCTCTTTATGTCTAAACTTGAGATTAGCAAAGAAAAATGAATTGAAATAACCCTCACCTACATCAATTATACCTTAAAGTTTCAAATATCAGTATTTCAACAAATTAATGAGACTTGATTAGAATTATTCACTTGATATTAACTAATCTCATGTAAGCATATGGATTATGGAGTATTTTATGGTTCTATAGCTTGTGTACAATATGCATGTCAGAACATGAACATGAACAGGCTCTCCGTGTGGGACAGTTTAATTCTTGTTTTGACTTGTACCAAGCGTGAGGATAAGGCGCCCGGCTCACTCTCCTTCTAGATATCATAGACGGTGGTTTGCTCTCATTGCACTTGCACCTACTCTACCAGACGAATTCTACATTTTAATTATTGTAAGTAGGGCATATTGATTGTCGCAGTTACTTATATCATTGTATAAAACATTATGTTCTAAGAAATTATTATGTTATTTCTGTTACAGCATTTTTGATAAACAAATTGATATTTTTTGAAACAACAATTGAATTATGAAACATTGAAATATTTTTCTATTTGTCAGATAGTGTGAAGATGTCAAAATTGAAGACAAGAAGTCAGTTGTCAACCCACTTGAGCCTGCTAGTTGGTAAAGGGAAGGAGCTTCCTGTATCAGAACTTCCAACAGTGAGAGACATGCTAAGATTAGGGTTACTCCTTCGAGAAAAAAATGCAAAGGACAGAAGGAACTATACAGATAAAGAACTCATAAATGACATGATAGTCCCTCTTCTGCATCAATGGACAAAAGCTAATGCACTATTCAAACCACCTGTGATTAATCAGTGTCGAACTATTGAGCTAAAACTAACGAAATTATGGCACAAAGCAGTTGAAACATCACTTGGTAAAGGAAACTTGGCCAGGAAAAATGAATTTCTGCACACACTTGATACTCTGTTTGACATTTTGACCTGCAAGTGCTCCATACAATTATGTTCTGAATCCAACTGTTCTCACTCAGGTAAGAGAGAAAATAATTCCCACATTGATTGTGGTTGTCCTCGTGAAAAGAAGATCCCTGTTTTAGAGCTTGAATTTATAAAGGCACAGAGGACAAAGGCAGAAGGCCAAGGAAGTATGCAAATGGGTTCAATAGATTATTCAGAAACAAAGAAGCAGATTGCTAATGCCAAGAAGAGAGAACAAATCCGAGAGAGGGAACAAAAGAAGAAAATGAAGAGTGAAGAAGCCATCCAAAGAGAGGAAGAGCTGTGTCAAGATGTTTATCACTTCTTTGATAGTTCTTCTGATGAACAGGAAGCAACATCAGATGATAGTTCCAAAGAGCCATCTGAACCTTTACCAAAGAAAATGAAATACAACACAAGAAATATTTCAAACATTGCTTTAGCTAGTATTCGCCACCATGCTGGACTTCGTGAGGCTGCAGAAATTGCAACTGCCGCTTGGATAGATGCAGGCCTCATCAGCCGAGAGGATGTATCTTTGGTGATAGATCATAATAAAATTAGAAGAGCACAAGAAAAAATAATGAAGGAAATATCTGATCAGCATGAAAAAGATTTAAGCGAGGGAGGGCTCTCCTGTCTTTTGTTTGATGGAAGAATAGATGACACAAAAGTTTTGCTAGAAGTAGAGGGAGTGAACAGAAAGTTTCCAGGTCTCATCAAAGAAGAACACTACTCTGTCTGTTCTGAGCCTGGTGGTCGGTTTTTGTTTCACTTTGCTCCCGAAACTGAAGTAGAAGGGAAGAAACATGCAGAGGTCATTGCTGATCATATTTTATGTTGGGTTCAGGAGAGAGGACTTGGCAGTTCACTGCAGGCTGTTGGTGGAGATTCAACTGCAGTGAACACCGGATGGCAGGGGGGTGTAATGACGCATTTAGAGAAAAAACTAGGAAGAAGACTTGTTTGGATTGTATGTGATTTACATACAGGCGAGCTACCTCTTCGTCATCTCATCCAGGAACTTGATGGTCCTACAAAGAGCAACAACAAGTGGTCAGGTCCCCTTGGCATCATGCTGGATGAAGCAACACAACTAGAAATAAATACAACCTTTCCAAAGGTCGAAGTTGGCCCTCCCCTTCCGGCGTTGTCTGAAGGAGTCATCAAAGATCTCAGCACAGATCAATCCTATGCTTATCGTATTGCCCAAGCAATAAGATCAGGAGAAGTGCCTCAGTCATTGGCTCTCTTGGAGATTGGACCTGTCAGTCACAGCCGTTGGTTAACTACAGCTCTTCGTTTCTGCAGGATTTGGATTTCCAAACACGAATTGAAGGGCAAAGTGCTGAAGAATTTGAGGTTAATTGTTGAATTTATTATTGGAGTTTATCTTCCCCAGTGGTTTAGTGTGAAACTTAATCCTATGTGGGTGGATGGGCCCAATCACCTTTTGTTTCAATTGCAGCTAGTAAGAACACAGAGGAAGGTAGTGAGGGACATCGTGTTACCTGTGGCAAGAAGGTCCGCTTGGTATGCTCGATCAGAAGCAGTTTTGCAAGCAATGCTTTGCAGTCAATGTACCAATCTCCGAACCGAGGCTGTAGAAGTCATTCTAAAGATTAGAGGAACGCTAATAGATGACGACCAGTTGGGAGACTGTTCGTTTCATTCAAGAAAAGTTCCCCCAATAAACGTCAATGCCACCAAATTGTCAGAATTGGTTGACTTGAGTTTGGAAGTCTTAGAGCCACCATTGACAACAAGTCTAACTAGCCAAGAATTGAGAAACCTTAAAGAGACTCCAATGCAGGTGCCGAAGTGGCCTTCCCACACTCAAAGTGTGGAGAGATGTGTGAAAATGGTCACAGAAGCAGCGGGCCATGTTTACAGCCACGAGAGGCGAGAAGGTTACATCAAAGCACAAATAGCAAGCAGACTACTGATGACAAGAAACCAAAGCAAAGAGAGTATGAAGGCATTGGTTACTTTCAAATAGACTACGGATAATAAAATATAATAATTTGAAACTTGAAACAATAACATGTGTGCAAACGCTGGTTATGTTATAAATTCACAAATATGTACATTTGAAAATCCATTTGATGTAGGTAGGACTTATTATAAAAAAAAATTTATGCCAGAATATTGTTTTGCATGCTTAAAGACTACAATAAATTGCTACCAAATTACTCGATTTTCAATTTAGCCAGTTCACCCCCTAAATTGACACACCCTACTACACATCCTAACACAGTCCCTGTACATCTCCACATTCTCACTCAGTCCCTGTACATCTTCATATCTTCACAAAATCCCTGTACACCTCCACATCCTCACACAGTCATAAACACCTCCACATCCTCACACAGTCCCTGTACACCTCCACATCCGAACACAATCCCTGAACACCTCCACATCCTCACAACAATCCCTGTATGCCTCCACATCCTCACACAGTACCTGTACACCTCTACATCCTCACACATTCCCTGTACACCTCCACATCCTCGCACAATCCCTGTACACCACCACATCCTCACACAGTCCCTGTACACCTCCACATCCTCACACAGTTCTTGTACACCACAACATCCTCGCACAATCCCTGTGCCCCTGCACATCCTCACATAGTCCATGTACACCGGTACATCCTCACACAATCCCTGTACACCTCCACATCCTCGCACAATCCCTTTACACCGGCACATGCTTACAGAGTCCCTGTACACCTTCACACCCTCACACAGTCCCTGTACACCTCCACATCCTCACACATTTCCTGTACACCTCCACATCCTCGCACAATCCCTGTACACCTCCACACCCTCACACAGTCCTTGTACACCTCCACATTCTCACACAGTCCCTGTACACCTCCACCACGTCACACAGTCCCTGTACACCTCTACTTATTCACACAGTCCCCTGTACACCAACACATCCTCACACGTTCCCTGTACACCTCCACATCCTCACAGAGTCCCTGTACACATCCACATCGTCACAGCATCCCTGTATACCTCAACATCGTCACACAGTTCCTGTACACCTCCACATCCTCACAAAATCCCTGAACACATCCACGTCCTCACACAATCCCTGTACACCTCCTCTCACATCTACTCCCATCACAGTCCCTGTACATATCCACATCCTCGAACAATCCCTGTACACCTCCACATCCTCACACAGTCCCTGTACACCTCCACATCCTCACACAGTCCTGTACACCTCCACATCCTCACACAATCCCTGTACACCTCCACATCCTCACACAGTCCCTGTACACCTCCACATCTTCACACAATCCCTGTAAGCCTCCACATCCTCACACAGTCCCTGTACATCTCCACATCCTCACATAGTCCCTGTTCACCTCCACATCCTCACACAGTCCCTGTACACCAGCACATCCTCACACATTCCCTATACACCTCCACATCCTCACACATTCCCTATACACCTCCACATTATCGGACAATCCCTGTGCACCTCCACATCCTCACATAGTCCATGTACACCTGCACTTCCTCACACAGTCCCTGTACACCTCCACATCCTCACACAGTTCCTGTACACCTCCACATCCTCACACAATCCCTGTACACCTTCACATCCTCACATAATTCCTGTACATCTTCACTTCCTCACACAGTCGCTGTACACCTCCACATCTTCACACAATCACTGTACACCTCCACAGCCTCACACAGTCCCTGTACACCTCCACATCCTCACACAATCCCTGTACACCTCCACATCCTCAGACAATCCCTGTACACCTCCACATCCTCACACATTCACTGTGCACCTCCACATCCTCTCATAGTCCCTGTACGCCTCCATTTCCTCACACAATCCCTGTACACCTCCACATCCTCACACAATCCCTGTACACCTCCACATCCTCGCACAGTCCCTGTACACCGCCACATCCTCACACAGTCCCTGCACACCTCCACATCCTCACACAGTTCTTTTACACCTCCACATCCTCGCACAATCCCTGTACACATGCACACCCTCACATAGTCCATGTACACCTGCACATCCTCACACAGTCCCTGTACACCGCCACATCCTCGCACAATCCCTGTACACCTGCACATCCTCATACAGTCCCTGTACACCTCCACATCCTCACACAGTTCCTGTACACGTCCACATCCTCGCCCAATCCCTGTACCCTCCCTACCCTCACACAGTCCCTGTACACCTCCACATCTTAACACAGTCCATGTACACCACCACATCCTCACACAATCCCTCTACACCTCCACATCCACACACAGTCCTCGTACACCTCCACATCCTAAACAATCCCTGTACACCTCCACATCCTCATACAATCCCTGTACACCTCCACATCCTCACAGTCCCTGTACACCTCCACATCCTCACACAGTATCTGTACACCTCAACATCCTAAGACAATCCCTATGCACCTCCACATCCTCACACAGTCCCTGTACACCTCCACATCCTCACACAGTCCCAGTACACCTCCACATCCTCGCACAGTCCCTGTACACCACCACACCCTCACACATTCCCTGTACACCTCCAAAACTCACACAGTCCCTTTACACCTCCACATCCTCACACAGTCCCTGTACACTTCCACATCTTCACACAGTCCCTCTACACCTCAACATCCTCACACAATCTCTGTACACCACCACATGCTCACACATTCCCTGTACACCTCCAAAACTCACACAGTCCCTTTACACCCTACATCCTCACACAGTCCCTGGACACCTCCACATCCTCACACATTCCCCTACACCTCCACATCCTTGCACAGTCCCTGTACACCTCCACATCCTCACACAGTTCTTGTACACCTCCACATCCTCGCACAATCCCTGTACTCTTCCTCATCCACAAAATCCCTGTACACCTGCACATCCTCACACAGTCCCTGTATACCTCCACCTCCTCATAGAATCTCTGTACACCACCACATCCTCACACAGTCCCTGGACACCTCTACAACTTACACAGTCCCTGTACACCTCCACATCCTCACACAGTTCCTTTACATCTCCACATCCTCACACATTCCCTGTACACCACCACATCCTCACACAGTCCCTGTACACCACCACATCCTCACACAATCTCTGTACACCACCACATCCTCACACAATCCCTGTACACTTCCACATCCTCACACAGTCCCTGTACACCTCCACATCCACACACAGTTCTTGTACACTGTATGTATATTATGTATGCTGGATTATATATCATGTATGTATATTATGTATGTGCTCCATCTATGTATTATTTATTCAGCCTAGCTAGCAGCGTGTGGCAATGTTATTACCATATCCCACATGCTTAATTAATGTGCCTGGCGACGTATGGAAGCTGCTAATGTATCACTTGCCATACGTCGCCTATAGCAGTTGACAAGGAGCCTAGCCAGGGAGACCACTGCTCTCCTTTGTGTACATACTCTTATCCAGTAAACCGAACCTACAAAACTATACAGGTGTTTGTGTTCTCTCCTGTATATAGAACTTATTATTCAGAACCTAACATGGCGCAGTGATCCGATCTTACTGGATAATTACGAGTGATAGTGCAAAGTTTGTAGAAAGCCGGCTATGGACTGTCGCCCTTGGGTCAAGCCTTGGGTCAACTCCCGCGCGTCATCCCTGCTCGAAGAATTTCGCAACTTTGAGCAGTGTCAGTGACAGTGATTTTCTGTGAAGTGTTTAGCGCATTGTGTGTTTCGTGCCATTCATGTGTGACCTTGTTCTAAAGGATTCCCAAGGTATACGGCACGTTCTGGGCATTTGTAAGGAGTAGAGTTCAGTGCACCCGTCTCTGACCGCGTTCTGAGGGTAACTGGACTGACTGGGAGTCGCCGCGCTTCTCCCTTTCCCCCCTCACAGCGCCGCCTCCACCCCCCCCTCACAGCTGGGGCGAGACGCTCTACCCGCCCGGGACACCACACATACACATACTAACACTCGCTGACCGCGCGGCTTCTTATATATATTTTATATATATAACCTACTTATCTGTGTATTTAATTAATTTTTGTCTGAAATCTTGTTGATACGACGGGCTGACCGGTCAACACTGATTTAAGACATAGTACACAGATGAAGTAGTTATGTCTCACGCCTTACGTAGCCGTGGACCCAGAGCCTGGATGAGCCAGGCGGGTGATAGCCCCGCAGAGATGGATGACCAGGCCGGCCACGACGCTCCAGCCCCCACATCGCGCAGTCCCTCACCTCAATATTCAGCGTTGTCTCCAGAGATAATTGCTTTACTGAAGTTTATGAGAGATGAGAAACGCGAGGATGAAGCCCACAGACGTTTGGCGGATGAGCACAGAAGGCAAGCAGAGGCAGAACGAGACCACCAACGGAGATTGGAAGACAGTGAACGGTTTGAAGCCTTGATATCTCGCCTCACTGTTAACCAAGCCCCTGGCTCTAACACTGCCTCGGTACTGACTGGTTCAGATACCTCATCCATGCTTCCTTCACGCCCCCCAGCCCCACCTAAAGCAGCAGCTCAAACGCCGCCCATCTTGAAGCCTGATGAGACTTTCCAGACTTTTCGTGAATGGCGGCGACGGTGGACTGATTATTCTACAATGGTGGATCTCCAGAGTTTGTCACAGCCTAAACAACTCATCCAGCTGCGTATGTGCCTGTCCTTGGAAATTCAGCGTGTCTTGGAACATACGTTGCAGGTACCCCCAACCTCTTTGCTGTCTGTAGAGGAGGTACTGGACGTTCTACAACGGCACATCAAAGGACAGCAGAATGAAGCTCTGCGCAGGAGGGAATTGTTTAGCTGCAGACAGATGGAGGGTGAGTCTTTTGATGCCTTTTACGTGCGTCTTAAGAGAGCCTCGGAAGAGGTAGATATATGTCCAGGCCACCACCAGCAGTGCGAGGAGACCCAGTTGAGGCAGGTGATCCTGATGGGTGTTAAGGACGAGGAACTTGTCCAACGCCTCACCTCCCTCGACTCTTCCTCTTCTCTTAAGGATGTGTTGACGATATGTCGCTCCTATGAGGCTGCCAGGTGTGCCACCTCTGCCATCCGTGCTCCCCCTACAGCTGTACGCGCTGTGTCCCGGTACAAGAAGGACAAGAAGTCTGTTCCTACGCCTTCGCCCACCACGTCCACGCCCGGTTTATTTTGCAACAACTGTGGTAAGCAGCACGGAACACAGGTGTGTCCAGCTGCTCAGTCTACCTGCAACAGTTGTGACCGTAAGGGCCACTGGTCACTCACAGTACGGTGCCCAGCCAAACGCGTCCAGTGCAATGTGTGTGGTCGTCTGGGCCACTATGACAAGTGTTGCCCTTCCAACATACCCAAGAGACCGCGTCGGCGGAAGCTTCAGCCCCCCTCCACCAGAGAGGGCCGCCCACAGCCTTCCAATCAGAGGCACGACGACTCCTGACAACGCTCGAGCCACATTAGGAATGTGTGCTCCCCCCCGCGTCCCAGGACCAAAGTCCCCCAGTACATCAGCGTCATCGTGACCTACGGCGGTGTGTCATCCCGTCTTCAGATGTTGCCCGACACCGGCGCTGATGCTACAGTCATCGGTCCCCAGCATTTGCAATGCTTGGGGCTCTCTCCAAGTGATCTAGGACCGCCCCCCAAGGATCTCCGCTTTATGGCAGATGGTTCACAGATGACCCCGGCCCTAGGTTCACTCTATGCACACGTCACCTTTGGCAACAGGTCGTGTCAAGCCTGGATTGATGTGCATAATGGCGTCCCGACTCCTTTGCTGTCCTACAGACATTGCCAGAGTTGGCCATCATCTCCCAGGACTTCCCAACACCGATTCTCGAGGTAAAACACGCCAACAGGGTGCACGAAGGGAGCAGCAACTACCCTGCTGCCGCCCTGCCCCTACCTCTGGCCAGTGACACCTCTCCTTCGGTAGTTGTCCCTGCTGCTTCAAGTCTCCACGCCTTGGCTCGCCTCCACGACAGTCACTGTGGAGCCGAGGCCACCAAACGGCGTGCAAGACAGACTGTGTTCCGGCCTGGCATCGACCCCGACATCTCCAATGCTGTCCGGGTGTGTAAGCCCCGCCGCGTATTACAACCCAGCCAGCAGCAGGAATCCTTTATGAGTGACGACAACCCCACCCGCCCCTTTGAGTCTGTGTCGGCCGACTTTTTCTGTGTGTCAGGAAAGTCCTTCCTCGTTATCGTCGACCGTCTCTCTGGTTGGCCGGTTGTCATCAAGTGCGGTAATGACACGACGTCTGCCGCCACCATCAGCAAGTTCCGCCACTACTTCCGTGACGTGGGCGTTCCTGTACGCCTGCGAACCGACGGAGGGCCTCAGTTCACAAGCCGGGACTTTGCTGTGTTCCTTGACCGATGGGGAGTCCGGCATGTGTTGTCATCGCCCCATTACCCGCAGTCCAACGGCCACGCTGAGGCTGCTGTCAAATCCCTGAAGCACCTCATCCTTAAGGTGGCCCCTTCTGGGAACATTGACTGCGAGGCCTTCGACAGGGGTCTTCTTGAACTCCGCAACACACCTAACTACACCGGACGCTCCCCTGCCCAGGTCTTGTATGGACGCCCCCTTCGTTCTTGTGTCCCTGCTCACCCTCAATCCTTCTCCAAGGAGTGGCAGGCCAAGACAGAGGATTGTGATCGCCGAGCCGCCGAACGTGTTCAGGACGTCGTCGCCCGCTACAATGACCACGCCCGTTCTCTCCCCAGGTTGAGTGTCGGCACCCAAGTCCGTGTTCAGGACCCGACCTCCCTACGTTGGGACAAAGTAGGCGTAGTCATGGGTCTCGGCAGGTCACGGGACTACCAGGTGCGGTTACCCAGTGGTCGTGTGTGGTGGAGGAACCGCCGTTTTCTCCGACCCGTAACAATGCCTTCTGCTGGCCCCGCCACCAGTGTTGAGTCCCATACCCTTCCCAGTGATGAAGTCCCTCGACGCTCAGAACGGATCCAAAAGAAAAGGTCCGCTCAAGACTTTGCTATGAGCGTATAGGGGGGAGGGAGGTGTATGTATATTATGTATGCTGGATTATATATCATGTATGTATATTATGTATGTGCTCCATTTATGTATTATTCAGCTAGCTAGCAGCGTGTGGCAATGTTATTACCATATCCCACATGCTTAATTAATGTGCCTGGCGACGTATGGAAGCTGCTAATGTATCACTTGCCATACGTCGCCTATAGCAGTTGACAAGGAGCCTAGCCAGGGAGACCGCTGCTCTCCTCTGTGTACATACTCTTATCCAGTAAACCGAACCTACAAAACTATACAGGTGTTTGTGTTCTCTCCTGTATATAGAACTTATTATTCAGAACCTAACAGATGTGTTGACGATATGTCGCTCCTATGAGGCTGCCAGGTGTGCCACCTCTGCCATCCGTGCTCCTCCTACAGCTGTACGCGCTGTGTCCCGGTACAAGAAGGACAAGAAGTCTGTTCCTACGCCTTCGCCCACCACGTCCACGCCCGGTTTATTTTGCAACAACTGTGGTAAGCAGCACGGAACACAGGTGTGTCCAGCTGCTCAGTCTACCTGCAACAGTTGTGACCGTAAGGGCCACTGGTCACTCACAGTACGGTGCCCAGCCAAACGCGTCCAGTGCAATGTGTGTGGTCGTCTGGGCCACTATGACAAGTGTTGCCTTTCCAACATACCCAAGGGACCGCGTCGGCGGAAGCTTCAGCCCCCTCCCACCAGAGAGGGCCGCCCACAGTCTTCCAATCAGAGGTACGACGACTCTTGACAACGCTCGAGCCACATTAGGAATGTGTGCTCCCCCCCGCGTCCCAGGACCAAAGTCCCCCAGTACATCAGCGTCATCGTGACCTACGGCGGTGTGTCATCCCGTCTTCAGATGTTGCCCGACACCGGCGCTGATGCTACAGTCATCGGTCCCCAGCATTTGCAATGCTTGGGGCTCTCTCCAAGTGACCTAGGACCGCCCCCCAAGGATCTCCGCTTTATGGCAGATGGTTCACAGATGACCCCGGCCCTAGGTTCACTCTATGCACACGTCACCTTTGGCAACAGGTCGTGTCAAGCCTGGATTGATGTGCATAATGGCGTCCCGACTCCTTTGCTGTCCTACAGACATTGCCAAGAGTTGGCCATCATCTCCCAGGACTTCCCAACACCGATTCTCGAGGTAAAACACGCCAACAGGGTGCACGAAGGGAGCAGCAACTACCCTGCTGCCGCCCTACCCCTACCTCTGGCCAGTGACACCTCTCCTTCGGTAGTTGTCCCTGCTGCTTCAAGTCTCCACGCCTTGGCTCGCCTCCACGACAGTCACTGTGGAGCCGAGGCCACCAAACGGCGTGCAAGACAGACTGTGTTCCGGCCTGGCATCGACCCCGACATCTCCAATGCTGTCCAGGTGTGTAAGCCCCGCCACGTATTACAACCCAGCCAGCAGCAGGAACCCTTTATGAGTGACGACAACCCCACCCGCCCCTTTGAGTCTGTGTCGGCCGACTTTTTCTGGGTGTCAGGAAAGTCCTTCCTCGTTATCGTCGACCGTCTCTCTGGTTGGCCGGTTGTCATCAAGTGCGGTAATGACACGACGTCTGCCGCCACAATCAGCAAGTTCCGCCACTACTTCCGTGACGTGGGCGTTCCTGTACGCCTGCGAACCGACGGAGGGCCTCAGTTCACAAGCCGGGACTTTGCTGTGTTCCTTGACCGATGGGGAGTCCGGCATGTGTTGTCATCGCCCCATTACCCGCAGTCCAACGGCCACGCTGAGGCTGCTGTCAAATCCCTGAAGCACCTCATCCTTAAGGTGGCCCCTTCTGGGAACATTGACTGCGAGGCCTTCGACAGGGGTCTTCTTGAACTCCGCAACACACCTAACTACACCGGACGCTCCCCTGCCCAGGTTTTGTATGGACGCCCCCTTCGTTCTTGTGTCCCTGCTCACCCTCAATCCTTCTCCAAGGAGTGGCAGGCCAAGACAGAGGATTGTGATCGCCGAGCCGCCGAACGTGTTCAGGACGTCGTCGCCCGCTACAATGACCATGCCCGTTCTCTCCCCAGGTTGAGTGTCGGCACCCAAGTCCGTGTTCAGGACCCGACCTCCCTACGTTGGGACAAAGTAGGCGTAGTCATGGGTCTCGGCAGGTCACGGGACTACCAGGTGCGGTTACCCAGTGGTCGTGTGTGGTGGAGGAACCGCCGTTTTCTCCGCCCCGTAACAATGCCTTCTGCTGGCCCCGCCACCAGTGTTGAGTCCCATACCCTCCCCACTGATGAAGTCCCTCGACGCTCAGAACGGATCCAATAGAAAAGGTCCGCTCAAGACTTTGCTATGAGCGTATAGGGGGGAGGGAGGTGTATGTATATTATGTATGCTGGATTATATATCATGTATGTATATTATGTATGTGCTCCATCTATGTATTATTTATTCAGCCTAGCTAGCAGCGTGTGGCAATGTTATTACCATATCCCCACATGCTTAATTAATGTGCCTGGCGACGTATGGAAGCTGCTAATGTATCACTTGCCATACGTCGCCTATAGCAGTTGACAAGGAGCCTAGCCAGGGAGACCACTGCTCTCCTTTGTGTACATACTCTTATCCAGTAAACCGAACCTACAAAACTATACAGGTGTTTGTGTTCTCTCCTGTATATAGAACTTATTATTCAGAACCTAACATACACCTCCACTTCCTCACACAGTCCCTGTACACCTCCACATCCTCACACAGTATCTGTACACCTCAACATCCTAAGACAATCCCTGTACACCTCCACATCCTCAAACAGTCCCTGTACACCTCCACATCCTCACACAGTCCCTGTACACCTCCACATCCACACACATTCCCTGTACACCTCCAAAACTCACACAGTCCCTTTACACCTCCACATCCTCACACAGTCCCTGTACACCTCCACATCCTCACACAGTCCCTGTACACCTCCACATCCTCACACAATCCCTGTACACCTCCACATCCTCACACAGTTCTTGTACACCTCCACATCCTCGCACAATCCCTGTACACTTCCTCATCCACAAAATCCCTGTACACCTGCACATCCTCACACAGTCCCTGTATACCTCCACCTCCTCACAGAATCTCTGTACACCACCACATCCTCACACAGTTCCTCGACACCTCCACAACTTACACAGTCCCTTTACACCTCCACATCCTCACACAATCCCTGTACCCCTCCTCATCCACACAGCCCTAGTACACTTTCACATCCACAAAATCCCTGTACACCTCTACATCCTCACACAGTCCCTTTACACCTCCACATCCTCACACAATCCCTGTAAACTACCACATTCTCACACAGTCCCTGTACACTTCCACATCCTCACACAATCCCTGTACACCACAAAATTCTCACACAGTCCCTGTACACTTCCACATCCTCAAACAATCTCTGTACACCTCTGTTCGTGTTTTTGGTAATATGTTCAATATACAGGAGCGAACACAAACACCTGTATAATTTTGTAGGTTCAATTTACTGGATAAGAGATATGTACACAAGGGGAGTAGCGCTCCTCAACCTGTCTGCTGGTCAACTGCTCTATAGGCGACGTATGGCAAGTGATACATTAACAGCTTCCATATGTCGCCAGGCACAATAATTAAGCATGTGGGACATGGTAATTACATTGCCACACGCTGCTAGCTAGGCTGAATAAATAATATATATAAATGAAGCACATACATAATATACATACAACCTCCACATCCACACACAGTCCCTGTATACCTCCACATCCTCACACAGTCCCTGTACACTTCCACATCCTCACACAATCCCTGTACACCACAACATTCTCACACAGTCCCTGTACACTTCCACATCCTCAAACAATCCCTGTACACCTCTGTTCGTGTTTTTGGTAATATGTTCAATATACAGGAGCGAACACAAACACCTGTGTAATTTTGTAGGTTCAATTTACTGGATAAGAGATATATACACAAGGGGAGTAGCGCTCCTCAACCTGTCTGCTGGTCAACTGCTCTATAGGCGACGTATGGCAAGTGATACATTAACAGCTTCCATATGTCGCCAGGCACAATAATTAAGCATGTGGGACATGGTAATTACATTGCCACACGCTGCTAGCTAGGCTGAATAAATAATATATATAAATGAAGCACATACATAATATACATACAACCTCCACATCCACACACAGTCCCTGTATACCTCCACATCCTCACACAGTCCCTGTACACCTCCACATCCTCACACAGTCCCTGTACACCTCCACATCCTCACACAGTCCCTGTACACCTCCAAAACTCACACAGTCCCTGTACACTTCTATATCTTTACACAATCCCTGTACACCTCCACATCCCCACACAGTCCCTGTACACCTCCACATCCTCACACAGTCCCTGTACACCTCCACATCCCCACACAGTCCCTGTACACCTCCACATCCTCACACAGTTCCTGTACACCTCCTCATACTCGCACAATCCCTGTACACCTCCACATCCTCACATAGTCCCTGTATACCTCCACATCCTCACACAGTCCCTGTACACCTCCATATCCTCACACAGTCCCTGTACACCAACACATCTTCACACAGTCCCTGTACACCTCCACATCCTAACACAGTCCCTGTACACCTCCATATCCTCACACAGTCCCTGTGCACCTCCACATCTTCACACAGTCCCTGTACACCTCCACATCCTAACACAGTCCCTGTACACCTCCACATCCTCACACAATAACTGTACACTTCCACTTCCTCACACAGTCCCTGTACACCTCCACATCCCCACACAGTCCCTGTACACCAACACATCCTCACACAGCCCCTGTACACCTCCAAAGCTCACACAGTCCCTGTATACCTCCAAAACTCACACAGTCCCTGTACACTTCTATATCTTCACACAATCCCTGTACACCTCCACATCCCCACACAGTCCCTGTACACCTCCACATCCTCACACAGTCCCTGTACACCTCCAAAACTCACACAGTCCCTGTACACTTCTATATCTTCACACAGTTCCTGTACACCTCCACATCCTCACACAGTCCCTGTACACCTCCACATCCTCACAGTCCCAGTACACCTCCACATCCACACAGCGCTAGTACACTTTCACATCCACACAGTTCCTATACACCTCCACATCCTCACACAATCCCTGTACACCTCCACATCCTCACACAGTTCCTGTACACCTCCACATCCTCACAGAGTTCCTGTACACCTCCACATCCTCACACCGTCCCTGTACTCCTCCACATCCTCACACAGTTCCTGTACACCTCCGCATCCTCACATAATCCCTGTACACCTCCACATCCTCAGACAGTCCCTGTACACCTCCACATCCACGCAGCCCTAGTACACTTCCACATCTACACAATTCCTGTACTCCTCCACATCCTCACACAATCCCTGTACTCCTCCACATCCTCACACAATCCCTGTACACCTCCACATCCCCACACAGTCCCTGTACACCTCCAAAACTCACACAGTCCCAGTACACCTCCACATCCACACAGCCCTAGTACACTTTCACATCCACACAGTTCCTCTACACCTCCACATCCTCACACAATCCCTGTACACCTCCACATCCTCACACATTCCCTGTACACCTCCAAAACTCATACAGTCAATGTACATCTCCAAAACTCACACAGTCCCTGTACACTTCTATATCTTCACACAATTCCTGAACACCTCCACATCCTCACACAGTCCCTGTACACCTCCAAAACTCATACAGTCAATGTACATCTCCAAACCTCTCACAGTCCCTGTACACTTCTATATCTTCACACAATTCCTGAACACCTCCACATCCTCACTCAGTCCCTGTACACCTCCAAAACTCTCACAGTCCCTGTACACTTCTATATCTTCACACAATCCCTGTACTCCTCCACATCCTCACACAGTTCCTGTACACTTCCGCATCCTCACACAATCCCTGTACACCTCCACATCCCCACACAGTCCCTGGACACCTCCACATAGACACAGCTCTAGTACACTTCCACATCCACACAGTTCCTGTACTTCTCCACATCCTCACACAGTCCCTGTACACCTCCACATCCTCACACAGTTCCTGTACACCTCAACATTCGCACACGGTTCCTGTACACCAAATCCACACAGTTCCTGTACACCTCCACATCCACACAGTCCCTGAATATCCTTACATCCTCTCGCAGTCCCTGAGTATTTATTTGCCGGTGGGGTGGGAGAGGCGTGTTAACTTATATTAATGTATAGTGTGCTTGTTAGGGGCGTCCTGGATGGAGGAAATGAGCTTAGAGAAGATAGAGGAGGAAAATACACAAGATAAACAAAGAAATGTGTAATACAGCGACCTAACAGCAAAACACAGGGGGCTGTAATTTGAATACTTAAGTTTGATGTATTTGATGTGCCTAGATAGCTCAGTTGGGAGAGCGTTAGACTGAAGATCTAAAGGTCCCCGGTTCGATCCCGGGTCTGGGCAACTTATTTAAGTTTTACCCAAAAGAGGAATTTAATTTTAGCTTCATCCTCTACAATGTAGACGAAAAGTCTAAATCATCACACAATCCCAATACTCCTCCACATCCCCACACAGTTCCTGTACACCTCCACATCCTTACACAGTACCTGTACACCTCCACATCCACACACAGTCCCTGTGCATCTTCACTTCCTCAAACAGTCCCTGTACGCTACACACTCTCACACAGCCCCTGTACACCTCCACATCCTCACACAGTCCTTATTCATCTCCATATCCTCACATAGTCCCTGTACATTTCTGCATTCTCACATCGTCTCTGTACACTTCTGCATCTTCACACAGCCCCTGTACACCGCCACGCACTCACTCCATGAGATCACTTCGGTAGCGCAAACTGCATATCTCGATTGTTCCAAAACGCATTTCGGTGTTCACGAGATGAGACGAAAAGCACAATCTGATGCACGCATTTATGGTGACACGAAGGTAGAGTTGGATCCTCGGAGCCATGACCCCCAAGTCGGCAGAGGGTGGAGGGTGGCAAAGAGTCTTTTGCCCACGGCTAAAAGTTTACTTTCCAGGCCCCATCGTGGCCGCATAACGTTCAAGCACATCAATATTCCTGTTTTCTCAGCTTGTGTCATTTAAATAAGAGATTCGGCTCCTGCCAGGTTCATTATACACATAGTACCAAGCAGAAGTGCAGATTTTTTTTTCCTCTGACGTCAAAGGACGCAGATCATACAAACAGTCTTGTGCTGAACTATTCTCCGACCTTATACCAGTGAATGAAAGCCTCACATGAGGTACGTTACTGCAAAATAAAAATTTGAAGTGGGAATATTAGGACTACTGAAATACGTTTTAAAAAACGATTACATCACGACTAGGCTTGGTCGCAAGGACGGTATAGTACACGTTAAATTCGTGTTTTCAAGGACTCGGGTAGCGGAATACAGGGGTCAGTCAGCCAGGAAATGAGTCCGTCTCTACCCAGCCAGCGATCTGGTACCAATGGTCAAAATACCATGGTGGCACCCAGGCATCAAGGAAGGAGCGGATGTAACCCTCGACATGCTAAATATTGTGTGGAGGTAAATTGATACCGTTATTACTTAGTCCGTGTTACGAATGGTGCACCTATTGATTGTCTTCCCTAATGTACCCGAATGATATGTACCTATACATCAAATGAATATCAAGCATACTGGCTAAGAGGTGTGTGAATATTCCTCTGTTTACATTATTCAATAAAAAATTATAAGGCTTCAAAGTTGTTTAATTTCAATTTTGGACACCGTTTATTAAACTAACTCCAAGTGAAATATGCTTGACAGCCCTGGTAATTGACTAAAACATCTTCCTTCATTTCTGTTTAATACATACAAATTACTGAGAATAATTACAGCTAAAGACCAGAATAAGAACATAAAGGTCGAGATAAAACCGAAATATGGATGATACACCATTTAAAACGTCTTCCTACCTCCTCCTCCCTCACTCTACGTCAGTGTCGAGGGAGAGGGCGTCCTCTATCAGCCAATCAACGTCGCGTAAATGAAATGTGTTATATCACTAAATGATGAGAATGACCTGCCAGCTCCACAATAACCTGGCAGGGTTCTCTACCATTCATCCTTAAAGAAAAATTAACTTTCCCGTTATTATAAAAAAAGAAGAAATTCCACTATCATCTCCAGAAGAGAACCTGATAGGACTCTCCAGCTTTCTTGTATATACGTCTTCTTCATTCTCTAAGGCCCCCATAACTTGACTAATTATTAATTCAGTACTGCTAACAATTCTATGTAGTCTTTCACAGGCATAAACACATAGCCAAAGTGAGGCAAAATGATCTATCAAAACCCTTTACAATTAAGGGTTGATGAGCAGAAAAGTAGGACAAAAATTTAAAGAAACAAAGGTCTGACGATTCATGTAGTAAACTATAAATAACAATGACGGAAGGAAACATCTCTTAATTATTTTCATCACTATTTTGCTTCCTATCTTAACTAAAGGCATTATCTCAACTCAACCAGAAGCACTCTCTACCTGGCATTTCCTTCAGTCTCTCACTTTCAGATATTACTTACTGATACCCTCAGAGCGACTCCTCACTACTGCTTCAGCACTCCGACTGTGCCTTGTGTTTGCTACATAATTATGACTAAGTGAACTGTGCGTACTCTTAATCTTGTCTAAGTGACTCTTTCAGCCTTAGGGATACAAGTATATACACCATTATTGTGATGTATATACTCGTTCCAGTGAACGCTTTTCATTACGTCTCTCTTATTAGGGGTACCTGGGTGGCGTTCAGTTGCGTGCTACGTACGCTACGGGAATACGTAGCGCGTTATGGTACAAACTGAACAAATATGACGTCATGATACCCGAGGCACCGGCTTTAAACATGATACCCGAGGCACCGGTTTAAACATGATACCCGAGGCACCGGTTTAAACATGATACAGAGATAGTGAAGAAAATAAATGAATCGAGATAGTAGTTACCAGTAAAGATGTTAGTAAACAAATAGATATATTAAAACGAATAAATCGCAGGTCCCGATGAGATATTTGCCAGAGTATTAACGGAATGTAAGGAAGAACTTAGTATGCCCTTAACAAACCTGCATAACATGTCTTTACAAACCAGAAACCTGAAGGATAGCGAATGTGATACCACTTTTCAAGAAGAGAGATAGATCACTCTCCTCTAACTACAGTCCAATGAGTTTAACATGAATTGTAGGCAAATTGCTGGAAGCAATAATTTCAAATTCAATTCGAAATCACCTCGAGAAGCACAAGTTGATCAATAATTCCCAACATGGCTTCACAAGTAGGCGTTTATGTCTGACAAATCTATTATCATTCCTGTCAACTGGTTTAGAATCAGTGGATGACGGACACGATTATGATGTGGTTTACCTCGACTTTAGGAAAGCCTTCTACAGGGTCCCCCACGAAAGACTAATATATAAAGTGGAGGCACATGGAATTGGAGGAGATATTGTAAATTAGATTAGGGTGTGGTTACAGGACAGGTAACGTCACTAGTGGAGTACGCCTAGGCTTATTACTTGGACCATTACTATTTATTATATTCTAACCGATATGAATGAATGAATGGCTGATGAAGAATGGATGGAGGTGGCTGGGGCACGTTCTGCGTGTGCGTCCGGATAGAGTATTGAGAGAGGCGGTCGAGTGGAGAGTGGGCGGAACGAGATGAAGAGGAAGACCAAGGTCTACATGGATCCCAACTATGAGAAGGGAGCCGGAGGACGAGTTAAATACAACCATGGAATGGTCTAAAGATCGAAATGGCTGGCGCGAGGATGTGGAGGCCCTTTGCGTCGTACGGCGTTGGGAGGCGGTAACAGGTAAACGACATACAGTAGATATAGGCGTAGACAGCAACGTAAATAAATTTGCTGACGACACAAAAATAGGACGTGTAATTAAATCTGACGAGGACTCGGCAAAACTACAGGAAGATCTAAAAAAAAAAAAAAAATCGCATGGTTTGAAAAATAGCAGATGAAATTTAATGTAGAAAATTTTAAAGTACTTAGCCTCGGAGATGTAAATGGAGAAACAAGATATCAGATGAACAAACAACGTTGATACAGAGAAATCCGACTGTGAGAAAGATTTAGTTGTGATGTTAAGTAGGATTCTTAAACAAAGACAACAATGCAAATTTACTCGAAACATGGCCAACAAATTACTTGGGTTCATAGAAAGGATTGTTAATTACAAGGCTAGTGAAGTTATCTTCTTTTTTTCAGGTTAAATGGGGAAAGGATGGAAGGTATGCTGGGGCTCAAGGCACAGCCAGACATGACGGATAAAGAAGTCACGACAGATAGTAGTGGGGGTACAGGTTGGAAAAGAAGTTTAATGAGTTAAACAGAGGGGGCGACACCCCTTGTTTTACATATTACAGAGTTTGTTGGCTAATACGTTCACCTTGGATTTAGGACGAGGTTCCACAATGGCCACTTTGGTTGGCAATGACTAGTTGGATTTTACAATTGCATGTTTATTAAAATCTTATTACTTTATTACGTTATGGACTCACTCGATTATAACTTGTTAATAATGTGATCTTATATCATTTGAGTTTTAATCTGAGGTGGATCGTTGTGGCGGACATAGATGCGTCGCGGATTGGGTTGTTGTAGTGCGGCAGACTCCAGGGCCACCAGGCGTGGGGTCACCCTCCGTTGATTGATTGATACGTTTATTGAGAGACAAAAAACATTAATACATCTCAAAGGGATGAAGTGACATAAGTCATCCCCACCCCAGTCCAGGAATGTCCCTCTCAGGACTCACATAAATCCCTAATATTTCATATAATCAGTTATAGTACATAGTTATATTCTAGATGCAAAATTTCTATATTTCTTTAATATTTCATCCATTTTCCTATTTTTAAACATCCACTCTATTTGCATGGGGACATTATTTATATGGGCATTTCTATATACATTAAGCAATGGGCATTCCAGTATATAATGTGGCAGGGTATGGGATCTGGATGTTCTACAAACTCTACATTCTTTATCCTGTTCACTTCTCTCAGCTCCAAGTTCCCAATAATATTTATATCCTAATCTTAACCTCATATACACTGAATCTTTCCACCTACTCCCATCTTTCCCATATGTAAATTTTGTGTTCATGAGAACACAAAATTTCCCTCCGTTGATGTCTTCCCCGCGTAGGTGGTTTGGGCTGTGAGAGTTGCCCAGGATATTGTCCCAAACCTTCTTCCCTAAACGATGGAAACTGAAGTTGAGGGCCTTCGTTTGATTTCTCAGGTGGATGGTTTCCACTGTCTCCTGGTAGGGTGGCACTTGGCCACTGGCTGACCTCAGACACTTGTTTTAGAAACTCTATAGTTGTTGTAGTCTGGTCTTCCCGAGTATGACGATTGGTACGTGCGAGTACTCCAACACAGGCCTCACTTGTATCTTCTCAAGCATCAGTTTAAAATTTTTTAATTTGGCTGCGGCGACTTTGGCTTTCTTTAGTCTGTCCTTCACGTGGGAAATGATGCCCGTCCGAGAGATGATGAGGCCGAGCAACCTGCCTTGCTTAGAGTACTCAATCTCTTCGTCGTCTATTATCAATGGCGCCGGCTTGAATTTGGCTATGGGTATAACCTCGAATTTCGTTTTGTTTATATCCCTAGATATCCTATATTGCCAGAGCAGTGAGTTGCGCCATCCTTGCCGTGGAACTTCCTGGGCAGCTGACGATCTGTGTCACTTTGTTGGCATGCATGACATACTCGCTGCCGACGATTGGGGGTGGCAGTCTGCCGTGAAGAGCGTGTAAAGGGTTGGTGAGAGACAAGAGACCTGAGGCACGCCGCTCGAGAGTGAGAATTCTTCTCCACAATGTTCTTGCATCTTGACTTTGGCTCTGCGGTCCTTAATGATGTTGCACAGCAGGTACGTCAGATTTCCGGGTAGTCCCAGTTGTACGATCTTATACTGCGACCCGCGACCCAAACCTTGTCAAACGCCTTGTTGACGTCCCTCTTCACTACGTTGCACTGCAGGCGGCCAGTCATGGTGTTGGCGATCTGCTCGTAGGCCTGGGCTATGGCGGTGGAGGTGCCTCGGTACTGCCAGAAGCCGAACTGGCGGGGATTATGCGCGTCTTCGTCCTCCAGATACATCCGCAACCTATTGTTTACTATTTTTCCAGGATTTTGGCGATATCGGTTATCTTAAACCTATATCTTGTGCTTGTGAGTCCTCACATATATTACACGGCTCAATTTTGGTCACCGTACAACAGAATTAAAGCGCCTGAATTTGCCCTCCCTCGAGAGACGGAGAGTGAGGAGCGATATGATCGAGGTGTATAAATGGAAGTCAGGGTTAAACAAAAATGTGATAATAATGGTACTTAAACTATCCAACCAGGAGCAAACTCATGGCAATGGTTTTAAATTTGAAAATTTTAGATTCAGGCGTGACATAGGTAAGCAGTGGTTTGGAAATTGAGTAGTGGGTGAGTGGAACACGTTACCAAAAATCATAATTAATAGCGGAGCGGATAACAGGTACACTCATGCAAATGATCATACAAACATGAAATTGGTTTGAACATTCAATATGGGCTACTTATCAAATCTATCCGATTGGATATTCAAAATTTCAAGATGGCGGCCATTTTCCAAGATGGCCGCCAAATTCGCATAACCAATATTTTTTTTTACATACACTGACTTATTATTGGGCAGTCTGTGCACATAGGGTGTATATTCCTATGTTTTAAGGCATGCTGAAACAGATTATGATTGTTTTGTAACCCTCAGATATGTCTTATATGCATTAAGTTCTGCACATACATTTAACTCTTTTCACTAAATAAGTATAAGCGATTCTTAGTTAAGCAATGAGAAACATGTTCATATCTTGCTCATATTATTGTGAGATATTGTTATAAGAATTCCTTCATATTTACAGCTGCTGGCATGTGTATCTACACACAGCTGTACAAGTGAGACAAGATAGAATACATTTACATCCCTGTCCACAGTCTGTCCAGGATTCAGAAAGGCTACAGTGTCTAATTTTGTCCATAGCATATTTGATTGCTGCAATAGAATGAGCTTGGTCTCTAATTAGGGGTAAAATGCTTACTTCAAAGGGGGATCCTCTCTTCTTTGTTGCATGATGGGCTGCCCATGTTATTACAGCATTATCTATTTCTTCAGTCAGAGAAACCTCCTCAAGACAAGTATACTCATCCATCATCCACTGTCTTATAGTGCAAGGAGCTGATAATAACTGTGTTTGGCATGGTGGCGGTGAAGGATTCTTTATGACGTGTGCTGGAGGAACACTGGAAAAAGAGTTCGGAAGTTCAGGAACTTTCTTCACAAGAACTGTTCCTACATGAAGTGACTTACGTTCCCCACCAAGAATGTCAAAGCTTAGGTGCTGGAAAAAAGAGATACTGGTACCATGGAAAGATGTGTGTGCTGTAGTTGCAGTCGGGTTATGACCAATGTTGTCTACTGCAAATGTTGTAAAAAGATGCTTTCTCTAAATAGGTGAGCACACAACGCCATCTTCTACATACTGGGAAACAACAGCATCACCAAGTTGGGCAGATATTTCCAGAACCCTTTCATAGGTAATGTTAAATACCATGCTCATGGAGCTTGTCAATAAGCAATCTCTTCCTAGTCTTTGCAAACACAGACAAGGCAATATGCACAGCAAATGAGGTCTCACGATCCCTAGTGTGTCTGTGAGACTGTGCTCCATCCTTGTACTTGACAAAACAGTTGTATTGCAACAGCTGTGCCATAGCAAGATCTGACTTGGATGCTTTATGCCGAATTTGTGATTTAATGTTTGCGCCATGTTCTGTCATACATATAAATTGGAGAAGTGATGAAGGAACTGCCTCTTCAATACTTCTATCCTGTCGTATTATTGTTGCAGTCTTGGGCAAATGAACAGCTTCGCTGTATTTGCCAACCTCAGCCAGGATGGAGCCTACATCCTCTTGGAATACTAGCAAAACATCTCTTTCTTGATTGCGAGTTTCTAGTTGAGGAATATGTGAAACCAATTGGTCCTCAAGTCTAGTAGAATGAACTTCAGGTGATTCGACACCAAGTTGTTCGAGTTTTTGCTTGTACTAGACTAAGTCTGCTAGTCTAAAAATTGTTTGATTAGAACCTTCACATGCAGAGAAAGCCAGTGAATGTATATTTTTTGTCAAGGTTCTTTGGGTTTTTCTCATATTCCTTTGCACTAAGATAAGCTCTTTCTCTATTGAAGAATGCAGCTAAGCATGCAGGGCGATATTTTATCTCTTGTGCCACTATATCTGCACTAAGTTTAGCAAGGAGTCTATTGTCACCGAGTGTCTTTGCATATTATTCATTGATTCTGTCATTGAGCTTTATTGTTATTGCATGTCTTAAGAGCACTCTCTGGTGCTGGCTTGTCACACAAAAATCATTCTGTTGTGGTTTTTGTGTCTCTTGGTTTTCGTGGTACCTTACTTCTGCAACCTTCATCACTGTCAACTACAGAGGTAGTTGCTCTTTTTCGGGGGCTCTTTGCAACATTGTGTTGTTAAACCTAAGTCTACAGCTCTCATGATATTTTGCATTACTTTTCCTCAATGTCTCTGCAATACCATCTCCATCATCCAGTCTTTCCATACCAAGAATCAAGGGCATTTGGTTGTAACCATCTTCCTCTCTTCTAGTAGGGTTAGTCTTTGGAGATTTATGTTCTTCCTTCGTATCAGCTTGACATAGACAGCACTTGGCCTAGTTTGTTTTCCTTTCAGGAATACTTTTAGGACCAATATTCATCGTCATATGTACCTTCCTGTATGGGATATGTTAAGGAAACTGAGCAATCAAGAAGGCAAATGTCTTAAGTTACTTTACTTTAACTTTTACTTTTATTTTAATCTCAAAATTTTAATAATTTCTTTACCTGTGTGTGTCTAGGGGATTTTTGTTTGAAATAATTTAGTTATAATATTTTGTAAAACTCACGCCCAATTACGTAACAAGTGACAATCTGTTTGTATTGTAAACGTTTGTTGTTACCTTTTACTGTAGGTTTAGTTATTACAGCATTACTTGGCTTTATTGAATAGTAGATACAACACACATGGTTGACATGACAGTACCCAACACAGTATAAGTAATAGGACATGAAAAATATGCAAGTGATTTTAAAATATAATACTTAAGCCTAAAGAAACACAAAAACATATGTACAAGGATGAAAAATAATGTACTCGGCTGTACTAATACACGTTATAACTAGGTGGCCAGTAGTTTCCTGGTGTACAGGTTAGCGCTGGAACAGTGGATCACTCCATGACAGAGAAACAGGGAGGGACAAGGAGCCGCTGGTGGTGAGAGCTGATCTGACAGGGTCTGGGTACCCAGAAGAGATATCACCTGCTCCTCAAAAGCCGGCAAGGTTTTCCATCAATCAGGAACCAACTCCTGTCTCTGTTTTCCTCGTTGGCTTGTTGGTAACTCGCAGTTTGGTGGTCATGGAGTAAGCCGTGCAGATAGAGGTGAAGACTCGGGCGTATATACATGTACCGGGAAGTGTGACCCTTCTATGTTACAGATACAACTAGGTTCAAGCAATTGTTTGCCCTACACCTAGCCCGGTCGTTCACCCCGTATCATGTAAATCCAGTGTGATCTGTACACCTCCCGGTAACCTTAACACCATTATCCTTGGCTCGGCTCTCCCACGTGGCATATCCTGTCAATTCAGGTGCGGCTACCTAACCTTATTTGGGGATGATTAAGTAACATTTGGGACACTAAGTACTTGTACAATATTAATCTTTACTATGAGTCTCGTACTTGGCGGGCACTGAACCCCATGCTGAGTTTCACGACTACTCCTTCCTCGCGCCTAGCCTTCTACACACTACCTCTGTCATCCAGCACTTATCCTCAACCTTCTATCAACTTATCCCGGACAAACAAGCACACCTCTTTTAATCATCAACTTCCTATCGTTAGCTGCTTAGGACCTTATGTTGGCTACCTGGTATTTAGCTCAAGGAATTAGCATCTAACCCCATATAATTTCAACATCTCTAGCACCGAACTCGACCTCAGTCATCTAGCACGTAATTCACAGCGTTTAGAACATAACACAGGGCACACAGCACCTCCAGCAGCTTCTGGATTCAGCTACGAGGACAGTGTGGTGTTGATGACGGGCGCCTTAAGAGTATATCATTTTCTATCTCTCTCTCTATCCCTCTTCCTCTCTATATCCCTATATCTCCATATCCCTATATCTCTATATCCCTGTATCTCCATATCACTATATCTCTATATCCCTATATCACTATATCTCTATATCTCTATATCACTATATCTCTATATCACTATATCACTATATCTCTATATCTCTATATCCCTGTATCTCTATATCCCTATATCCCTGTATCTCCATATCCCTATATCTCTATATCCCTATATCCCTATATCTCTATATCTCTATATCCCTATATCCCTATATCTCTATATCCCTATATCTCTATATCTCTATATCTCTATATCCCTATATCCCTATATCCCTATATCTCTATATCTCTATATCCCTATATCTCTATATCTCTATATCCCTATATCTCTATATCTATATCTCTATATCCCTATATCTCCATATCTCTATATCCCTATATCACTATATCTCTATATCTCTATATCACTATATCTCTATATCACTATATCACTATATCTCCATATCTCTATATCCCTATATCACTATATCTCTATATCGCTATATCTCTATATCTCCATATCCTTATATATCTACAGTATAGGGATCTCTCTCTCTCTCTCTCTCTCTCTCTCTCTCTCTCTCTCTCTCTCTCTCATTTCATGTGTAAATAATTGTGTAATTGGGGGCGAGAGAGGCGGGCCACGTTGTATAGATTTTGGGCAGCGTTGTGTGGCGGCCATTGTGTTGGTGGTGGCCACAATGGACCAGACGCTTGGCCCTCATCAGCTGTAATTGTGGACGACTTGGCCCACACGCTCGCTCTTCCTGGACTAGACGGACCTCGCTCTCTCCTGGTGGACCATGCCTCCCCCACCAGGGCAGGTGGACCACGCCTCCACCACCAGGTCAAGGGGACCACGCCTCCACCACCACCAGGTCAGGGGGACCACTCCTCTCCCACCAGGCCAGGTGGACCACGCCTCCACCACCAGGTTCAGGTGGACCACGCCTCCCCCACCAGGTCAAGGGGACCACGCCTCCACCATCAGGTCAGGGGGACAACGCCTCCACCACCAGGTCAGGTGGACCACGCCTCCACCACCAGGTCAGGGGGACAACGCCTCCACCACCAGGTCAGGTGGACCACACTTTCCGCACCAGGTCAGGGGACCACGCCTGCACCACCAGGTCAGGGGGACAACGCCTACACCACCAGGTCAGGGGGACCACGCCTCCCCCACCAGGTCAGGGGACCACGCCTCCACCACCAGGTCAGGTGGACAACGCCTCCACTACCAGGTCAGGTGGACCACGCCTCCCTCACCAAGTCAGGTGGACAACGCCTCCACTACCAGGTCAGGTGGTCCACGCCTCCCCACCAAGTCAGGTGGACAACGCCTCCACTACCAGGTCAGGTGGACCACGCTTCCTCCATAAAGACAAGTTAGGTAAGGGGGACCACGCCTCCTTCACCAGTGATTGTGAGAGAGAGAGAGAGAGAGAGAGAGAGAGAGAGAGAGAGAGAGAGAGAGAGAGAGAGAGAGAGAGAGAGGAACCGCTATTACATGATCTTACTTCGGTGGAGGAAGGTGGAGGAGTGTGCTACACACCTGAATGTGACCCCGAAGAGGCCGGGATTTTACAAGGGGAAACTAGGGTGTAGGATGGGGGCGGGTGGGAGAGAGAAGTCGAATAGGGAGGATGGGAGGGAAAGGGAGGGGAGTTTGAGTGTTGGAGGGGGATGGTGAGGTGTGGGAGTCAAAATCAGTCTTTTCTATAGGAAAAACTACGCCTTACTTATGTACATTTCGATGCGAGTAAAATATTAAAAAATTAAACTACTAAGAATTATGAAAGCCAACCGGTGATGATATCCAATAAAATACAAAGACACAACACACTAATTAAAAAAAATACGTAAACAAGTAGAAGAGATATTTCACTATTCAACTAACAAATACACATCCATTAATAACACTCAAAGGATAATATTTCAATCTAGATTTATGAAGAGATTAACTCTGAGTCTATTTAATACAACATGGTACACCGTTCCGAACTTCCAGGCCCATGTCCGAGAATGACCTTGACCTGAGTTCGTCCTTGGGATATGAGAGGCCCTCCTGATGCCTTGTAACTTGTCGCTAGGTACAGGGGGCAGCGTAAGGGGGAAGAGGCAGAGTGAGGGGGGAGAGGCAGCTTGAGGGGGAGAGGCAGTGTGAGGGGGGAGAGGAGCAACGTGAGGGGGTGAGAGAGCAGCGTGATGGTGAAGAGGGGTTAGTGTGAGGATGGTGAAGGGGCAGCGTGGGGGCTTTGAGAAGACAGCGTGGAGGCGTTGAGGGGGCAGCGTGGGGGCGTTGAGGGGGCAGCGTGAGGGCGTTGAGGGGAGGCAGCGCGAGGGCGTTGAGGAAACAGCACGAGGGGGTTGAGAAAGCAGCGTGGGGGCGTTGAGGAAGGGAGAGAAATTATGCGTTAATAAAAGAGAAGCAGAAGGGGCGTCGCCTTCAGTGAATGATCACGAATCACCTGCAGGTAGACACGTGCACACACGCACCTGGTGTGACTGTGTGTGTTTGTAGACGGATGTGTTCGTGTGTGTGTCCATCTGCGTCTGTTTTTAGATGTGTAAGTGTGTATTCATGTATGTGCGTGTGTGTGTGTGTGTAGATATGTACACGTGTGTTCATTTGTGTCTTAGCAGGTGGGAAGGTGTTCATGATGCCCCAATCTGCATGTGTGTGGTCGTGTATGATTGTATTTGTTGATGTGAATATCTGTATTCATGTGTGTGTGTGTGTGTGTGTGTGTGTTTAAGTAATTGTTTAATATTTCATGACCGTAACGGGTGATACACATGTAACTAGTAGTAACCATCAACTCATAGATAACTACTACCACTTGGTCTAACAAGAGATATAACCAACTACGTTACAAGATGCTGGGTCAATGGTCAACAACGGCCCTATGATGTATGTTTTGGATTCCTGCCGAGGTCAGCTGCTCTCATGCTTATAAACATACACATGCGCGCGCGCTTACTCACTTAAGTATTTGTAACAGTGCCTTATATGCAAACACACACACACACACACACACACACACACACACACCTACTACTACTACTACTACTATTACTACTACTTTGCTTCACTCGGATCAAGTATGACGATCATCCAGCTATGATACAATGATATGAGTTATAATTGATGTCACCTTCGTTGGTGAGCTCTAAGGTGACTCGAGAGGCCGATGCGGGACCGGCAGGATCGTCCACAGATGTTGCACGTGTGGAGGGCTACATCTAGTGCGGGAGGGGCGGCGGCAGCGTCTTTGTGGTGCTGGCGTTGGTGAAAGTTTTTAAGTGCCTTGAGGTGCCTCCTGTATGTGATCCATGTCTTGCTGCCATATACAGTAGCAGGGTGCGGAGTACCACTACTCGATATACACGCAACTTTGTAGATAATTTCAGCTCCCTACAACTAAAACCACTGGTACGGAATCTGCAAACACACACTCACACACACACATACACACACATACATACACACACACACACACACACACACACACACACACAGTCTGCTAATGGTCGTCAACCAACTACTTAGAACACAAAAATCATGACCATTTATTTCTTCCAGTCGCCCGAGAACCACTTAACAGTAGTAACTTCAGTAACTGTTGATCATAGACTTAATACGACAGTTTTTGTTTTAAGTTATTAGTGTTCTCACTTCACACAAGTAATTCTTTGAACGCAGTGAATGAAATTGTGTTGCATGAAAACAATCTACTCCCTGAAACGGTCCTACTTTACCGTTCTTGCTCATCTAAATTAACTATTTTAGATTTTTTTTCTTCTACAAGAAAGCTGTTCTTCACCTTAAGTACTGCTGATATTCACCCCAGGAACTGTAGTTTACACACAGTGGTTTTCCCTTATTATCTTGCTAAGGAATTCAAAAGTCAGATTATTTTAAAACAGACGAAACAATCCAAACAAACGCAGCCTAATCTATTAAACTTAACTAAAAGGGATTCCAAGATCCTTGAAATTTGAATGGGTGCTGAAGACTCCAGTCCAGTTGAAAAAGCTATGTTAAACCTCACCATCCGTGTGAACAACAGAATGGTTACGCTAGTTTAATTAATCTAAAGGTAGTCTTCAAAACTTGATGAATTTGCCATTTTCTCGGACTCTACAATTCCAAACACAGCCGTCTCACATTTGCAGACAAGTCATGTTAACAAATTATAGTGATAAAGGGATATGCTTCTTTATGTCTTCACTTAATGGATAGTTTCACGATATTAATGAACTAATAAACTTGATAAAAACAAACAGCTTTGCAGAACTTATTCATTATGCACATACACTTATGAAAATAAACGTTTGGGTATTCTTGAATGTCTACGGCCATACTCCACGCGATATTTACTTTAACCCTTCTGTGGTGTGCGTGGTGCCGGGACAAGGGGGTGTTATTACTCGCACAGGTGATGGCAATGTAGCAATTGCAGCGTGATGGTGGTGTACAGTGCCGACTAAGAGGAAGTAGCTGTCACAGCATTGTCATAACTAAAAAACAATATGGTTATATTTTCAACAGATGTAATGTGTGACTCAAGTATTTTTGCTAGCCTGAAACAGGATTTAAAAGGTAATATAAATCAATCTACCCAGAAAAAATCATAGCATGTGCCTGGCTATGGCCAAGCTGTGTAGAACTAAAGGCAACTACACTATTCATGACCAACCGCCTCCATCCCTAGTGTTGTTGGGGACATTATTGACTAGTACACTCATCGTTGTCAATCCACTTTCTCCGTGAGGTGTGAACCCCGGGATTATCGGAGCGTGAATCTGCAGTCTCTAAGTTACTTGGTGAGACGTGAGGTGCACATAGTAGCCTGGGACCAGAATGATATAATTTGACACATTACCTGGTCCGGCATATATCAACTAACGTAGTATAGACGTTTTTCATTCATCTAACGTGCAGTAAAAAATACCTGTCCTCCAGTGGAACATGTAAGGCTGAAACAGTATCTTGGATAGTTACACAGTATAAATCTATCACTTTATTTATTGCCAAACAAAGTGTAGGTGATGTTAGTATCGTACTAGGCCTTATGGAATGTGGTTTGATAGTGATGTGGTGCCTCGGATTTTGAGACAAAGTCAATAGTCTGGCCAGCCGCAGTTCTGCCCGGACAATCGCCGAATTTACTACCTGTTTACCAAATATTACTTATGTGACGGGAGAAGCATCACGTCTGATCACTACACATATTTACACCATTAATATGTTATAGTATATTGTTGTAGCACACAAAAACGCATACATATACCATTTCTTTTCATGCAAAGGTACATTTCGTCATGGCTCAGGTTTGGCCCATAATTGACATTATGACTTATGTTCACACACTGTAACAGACAGGAAGCAATAATGCTTTATTTGTTTATTTTAGAGATACTTCAACCAAATGTAAAGTATCAGAATTCAGAGATTAAATACTTCTTACATAACATAGCAGTATGGTGGTACATCTGTCCTCTGTCCAGCGCGCACAGAGAACTTCCCTCCCTTTTGTCTCCTTACGTCACATCACGTCTGGGGGAGTCGCTTTTGCTCATCGCCTTGCACAGGATGCCAGGTAATAAGTGGGCTAATCTAAAAAGACAAAACAAATCAAAATCCATCATCCTCTCCTCCCCTTCCTCATCCCTCTCACCCCGTCCCTCGAATTCTCATCCATTCCTCACCCTCTCCCTCACACATCACCCTCTCTTCCCTCCCTCACCCTCTCACCCTCCTTCACCCTCTCACCCCTCCCTCACCTTCTCACCCTCTCCCTCACCTTCTCACCCCCTCCCTCACCTCCTCACCCCTCCCTCACCTTCTCATCCCTCCCTCACCCTCTCACCCCTCCCTCACCCTCTTACCCCTCCCTCACCTCCTCACCCCTCCCTCTCACCCCTCCCTCACCCTCTCACCCCTCCCTCACCCTCTCACCCCTCCCTCACCTTCTCACGCTTCCCTCACCTTCTCACCCCTCCCTCACCTTCTCACCTCCTCACCCCTCCCTCACCTTCTCACCCCTCCCTCACCTCCTCACCCCTCCCTCACCTCCTCACCCCTCCCTCACCTTCTCACCCCTCCCTCACCTTCTCACCCCTCCCTCACCTTCTCACCCCTCCCTCACCTTCTCACCCCTCCCTCACCTTCTCACCCCTCCCTCACCTCCTCACCCCTCCCTCACCTTCTCACCCCTCCCTTACCTTCTCACCCCTCCCTCACCTTCTCACCCCTCCCTCACCTCCTCACCCCTCCCTCACCTCCTCACCCCTCCCTCACCTTCTCACCCCTCCCTCACCTTCTCACCCCTCCCTCACCTTCTCACCCCTCCCTCACCTCCTCACCCCTCCCTCACCTCCTCACCCCTCCCTCACCTTCTCACCCCTCCCTCACCTCCTCACCCCTCCCTCACCTTCTCACCCCTCCCTCACCTTCTCACCCCTCCCTCACCTTCTCACCCCTCCCTCACCTTCTCACCCCTCCCTCACCTCCTCACCCCTCCCTCACCTTCTCACCCCTCCCTCACCTTCTCACCCCTCCCTCACCTTCTCACCCCTCCCTCACCTTCTCACCCCTCCCTCACCTCCTCACCCCTCCCTCACCTCCTCACCCCTCCCTCACCTTCTCACCCCTCCCTCACCTTCTCACCCCTCCCTCACCTTCTCACCCCTCCCTCACCTCCTCACCCCTCCCTCACCTCCTCACCCCTCCCTCACCTTCTCACCCCTCCCTCACCTTCTCACCCCTCCCTCACCTTCTCACCCCTCCCTCACCTCCTCACCCCTCCCTCACCTCCTCACCCCTCCCTCACCTCCTCACCCTCCCTCACCTTCTCACCCCTCCCTCACCTCCTCACCCCTCCCTCACCTTCTCACCCCTCCCTCACCTTCTCACCCCTCCCTCACCTCCTCACCCCTCCCTCACCTCCTCACCCCTCCCTCACCTTCTCACCCCTCCCTCACCTTCTCACCCCTCCCTCACCTTCTCACCCCTTCCTCACCTTCTCACCCCTCCCTCACCTTCTCACCCCTCCCTCACCTCCTCACCTCCTCACCCCTCCCTCACCTCCTCACCCTTCCCTCACCTTCTCACCCCTCCCTCACCTTCTCACCCCTCCCTAACCTTCTCACCCCTCCCTCACCTTCTCACCCCTCCCTCACCTCCTCACCTTCTCACCCCTCCCTCACCTTCTCACCCCTCCCTCACCTTCTCACCCCTCCCTCACCTCCTCACCCTTCCCTCACCTTCTCACCCTTCCCTCACCTTCTCACCCCTTCCTCACCTTATCACCCCTCCCTCACCTTCTCACCCCTCCCTCACCTTCTCACCCCTTCCTCACCTTATCACCCCTCCCTCACCTTCTCACCCTTCCCTCACCTTCTCACCCCTCCCTCACCTTATCACCCCTCCCTAACCTTCTCACTCCTCCCTCACCTCCTCACCTTCTCACCCCTCCCTAACCTTCTCACCCCTTCCTCACCTTCTCACTCCTCCCTCACCTTATCACCCCTCCCTCACCTTCTCACCCCTCCCTCACCTCCTCACCCCTCCCTACCCTCCTCACCTCTCCTTCACCCTCTCACCCCTCTCTCGCCCTCTCATCCCCACTCTCTCATCCCTCTACTTGTTTTTTCCTTAATTTGTCTCTCAGTCCTGTCTAAAAATAAATGATAAAGTAATAATATATAAATATATGCAGTAACACATTCTAAGTCCCCCTTTCCCACTCACTCGTTAATGATTCGGATTGACAGCCTAATAATCTCTAATAGATATACCACGCATCAGTCCCGGTCATTCGCCAAGCCAACAACACTGACAAACTAGCTATACCCCGTGTCAGGGATAGAATAATTGATCGTGACAACATAGTTTCCAAAATTTTTAGACTGGTGAATATAAATGGATCCAAACTTCAGCTATTCATATGAGGATGTTTGGACTATACCACCTGTACAAAGTTGAGACAACAACGTTTCTTACCACCCTCCGATATCACAATACCCTCCTGCGTACATCCAATGAACTGTTCACCTCCATACTGTTTTAAGGCACTGGAGTTCGTGGATGAGGTTTGGGTGAACAAGAGATCCAACTCCTGAGTTTTATGATCATGAGTTTAGTGTGAACAGCTTTTGTGTGGTGACCGTAATACTATGGTTGTTAGGAGCAGTGCCAAGAAAGGTCAAGGGGTGCCAAGGGAGATCAAGGATTATGAAAGGAGTTTAAGGGGTGACAAGGGAGATCAAGGGGTTTCAAGAGAGATCAAGGGTGTCAAGAGAGATCAAGGGGTGTCAAGGGATATCAAGGAGTGGCAAAGGAGATCAAGGGGCGTCAAGGAAGATCAAGGGGTGTCAAGGGAGATCATGGGGTATCAAGGGAGATCACGGGGTGTCAAGGGAGATCAAGGGGTTTCAAGAGAGATCAAGGCGTGGCAAGAGAGATCAAGGGTGTCAAGGGAGATCAAGGGGTGTCAAGGGAGATCAAGGGGTGTCAAGAGAGATCAAGGGGTGTCAAGAGAGATCAAGGGGTGTCAAGAGAGATCAAGGGGTGTCAAGAGAGATCAAGGGTGTCAAGAAGGATCAAGGAGTGTCAGGAGACACCAAGGGGTGTCAAGAGGAAACAAGGGTATCAGGAGAGATCAAGGGTGTCAAGAGAGATCAAGGGTGTCAAGAAGGATCAAGGGTGTCAAGAAGGATCAAGGGGTGTCAAGAGAGATCAAGGGTGTCAAGAGAGATCAAGGGGTGTCAAGGGAGATCAAGGGGTGTCAAGGAGATCAAGGGTGTCAAGAAAGATCAAGGGGTGTCAAGAGAGATCAAGGGTGTCAAGAAGGATCAAGGAGTGTCAGGAGACACCAAGGGGTGTCAAGAAGGATCAAGGGTGTCAAGAGGGATCAAGGGTGTCAAGAGAGATCAAGGGTGTCAAGAGAGATCAAGGGTGTCAAGAAGGGTCAAGGGGTGTCAAGAGAGATCAAGGGGTGTCAAGGGAGATCAAGGGGCGTCAAAGGAGATCAAGGGGTGTCAAGGGAGATCAAGGGGTGTCAAGGGAGATCATGGGGTGTCAAGGGAGATCAAGGGGTGTCAAGAGGGATCAAGGCGTGTCAAGGGAGATCAAGGGATGGCAAGGGAGATCAAGGGTGTCAAGGGAGATCAAGGGTGTCAAGGGAGATCAAGGCGTGTCAAGGGAGATCAAGGGTGTCAAGGGAGATCAAGGGGTGCCAAGAGAGAACAAGGGGTGTCAAGAGGGATCAAGGGGTGTCAAGGGAGATCAGAGGGTGTCATATTCTGGACTCAGGAAGATGGTGACTTAGCACTATAGTTTCCACGTCTAATCGGATATAAAGGAAAGTGGAAACGTAAAAACACTCAGATGAAAATAATATAGAAAGAAACCATTTTATTTCGAAGTAGTTATAGAGAAAATTATAATCTATGCTGCCGTCCATGTCACATGTAAATGGATAATCTGATAATGAGAAGTTATTGTTATCAAACTTCAACTTGAGAGCTCAGAACCTAATGAAAGATGGTGATATTAAATGAATAACGGTAAAGGTATATTTTTGTTGTTACAAGAAGTCGTTTAAATGTTTAATAATAAGTTCGTTGTAAATTTAGTTATTCGGTATGGTACTAACATACATACAGCCGGTTCACCCTAGGTACAGGTTTACACTAAGGCCAAATATAGAATAATTAGATACTACTCAGTTTTTCGTATTTCAAGAAGAGACTTTATTTTCGTCTAAGTCGGAGGGTAAACTTGAGACCACTTGCTGGGGTGGAGAGGGGCGGAGATTAGCCCTGTGTAATTATAAAATATAACCCCAGTACAGGTAATTACACAACATTGTCCGAGTTGAAGTAATTACAAAATACAGCTTAAGCTCTTCACTAGAAACGCAAACTAAACAACAGCAAGGACGCGGGGATGGGGGGGAGGGAGGAGGTCCGACTGGATGGGGTGTGGTGGCTGCCAGGATTAACTTAGACACAGACAGACAGACTCGTGCTCAGGTGTCTTAGGCTTATGAGGCAGCCCCCTAATCTAAAGCCTAATTCTGTACAACGCTTTAAGATCGTGAGGGTAATGAGGTTCTCAGCTAAGACAAGTTATTTTTCCGTTTTGCAGGATGATCTTATTCCCATCTACTGCGTGTCGTTCTATCGAGGTGGTCACTACAGCTCGGGTTATCAGGATAAGGTGTAATAGCCAACATGGGCCGGACATTACGTGCAAAAAGGGCCTGTGAAGTATGTCATCAAGAGCTACAATCACACATCTTGTTACAGGAAGTGAGTCATTATGGATTTAGTGGAATTAACCTTTTTGCTCGTCGTAATGAAGATGCATGAAAATTGCTGCAATAAATGACGTGCAGAATACGAGGAGCGTTAATGGTGGCTGTGATTTACGACAGCGTCTGAGTCACGTGGGCCGAGGTGTACGTCGCTTCGTCATGTTTGGCGAGCTGTCATTACTGGTAATTCCCACATACACATAACATGTACTTTTCTCTATCGGTTTACGGAAACACAAGAAATTACAGAGTGTGACGGGCGTTTTGCACAATATATTTAGTCTGTGTTTCATTAGAGGAATTTCAGACGCTCTGCCGGAGCTGGCAACATCGTATTAACTAATGTGTGAGCGACGGTTTGTGTTAACACGTCAGAGGACAATTGTCCGGTGGAATCGTAAAGAAGCACCGTGTCGGCCATTATCTGTAACGAACCTACTAATAAAATGCCAAACAAACTGGGCACCTCGCGAGAAAATCACATGTCATTAAGCAAACAAACCAGCTTCAGCTGCATACCAGGAATGTCAACCTTAATCAACTGTCAACTTCCTCGTAAGAATCGTCTACTGGCGTCACTAATCCCGTCCATCCATTCCAGTAAGCCCGTCTCTTATCCAACTCAGTGACTAGAAAAAATTATAATGCGCAGGTGTATTGACAGAGGCGCGTTAATTTTGACAACGTATGTCACCCCCGTGAGCTTAAGTACGGGTGTTGTCGCCTGCTGGATGTGTTGTGGTGATCCACGAGGGTCTGGACTCTTGTTAGCTGCCCTGAAGGAAGAAGAAGTTGTGGGATGGAGGGGGGGGGGGGGGTCAAGAGGAGGAGGAAAAGGATTACACAAGACGCGGAGGAAGAAGAACTGAGAGTCGTTTGAAGAAGAGAGTGTCGTCAACCAGGAAAGAGAGGAGTGTGGAGGATGGGGAGGGGAAGAGGCCAGGTGCAGGAGATAGTTTAAGGCGTCCAAGAAGAAGAGTTTGAGTCAAGCAGTAGGTAGGAAGGAAACACAAGAGTACTACAGGGAACACAGTACTCGTAGTAACAATGACAGCAGTACGAGGAGTGACTATATGATTCGAAAATGTGCAGAGTCACCTTCTTATGAGAAACAGGGGATTAGACTTCGGTTAGTTAAAAACAATATGTGCAACTAATCCTCGAAATATGATCTTTACACAACATTAACAAGTTTTTCATGTTAGGAAGGTATCCACATTAGTATTGAATAACTTAATATACACAAGGTCATGTACAGTCCTCCTTTCCTAGTATCGTTAGCTTTTCCGTCGCTACAGTTTAAAACTCTAGAGTCTAGACGAATTGCTTTGATATGATCCCCAGTGCATCATCTTAAGTTGGTACGCCTGCTCACTATATCAGCCACAGCTAGAGATAGGGGTAAGTGGTCACCCTTGTATGGCATACTAGATACTTCATTATAACATCGTGCTGGGTAGAAGCAAGGCATATGTAAACTAGCCATTGACCGATGATTACAATAACACTAATATATATTAAGTGGAAGAGTCTCGGTACATCATAACAGACTGAGACAGACCTTAAAACGGACATTTAACCTTTACGTCGCTGTACTAAGTTACTAACGGAGTTTTATTCAAACTGAGTTTCACAATATGCCTACTCATGTTTTTCACGATATGTCTGATTTATGAAGAGTGACTAAGCAAATAGAACTTGACATTACAGTGAACAGCTACAGCAATATACAATATGTCGGTCGACATGGGATCTGCCATTTTACTGATGTGTAAATTGCATTGGTTTAAACATTGAAATAAGGTTTTACATCAAGGTACTTGCAGGCAACGAAACCCCCATCCACCTATAGTAAGACATTTGTGATTGTAAGTTTCAGTGTGGCACCAGTTATTGCATGGCGCCTAATCCATCGTGATATTGTGGGTTCGCTCACCCCAGTTCGCCGTGCTATCTTAGCGTTACGTATACCCTCGTTGTGAAGAGCAATGATAGCACCTCTCACATCTTGTTATGTCTCTCCGATAATTCCTCACTCAGTTCTATGTAAGATGCCGTTGATGGCTGGCATGGCGTTGGTATGCATTTACAACATCCACTCCGAGTTATGTAGTATATGATCTGAAGTCTGGGCGGATTCACATCGTTCGAAAACATATACTGTATCCTCATTTATGATCAAAGAACTACCAACCGTTCAGAAACAGGTCGAGTAACATGGCTCGGAAAGTCTCGAATCACATCGAGTCCATGGCTAACAATACTTTTGGGGGACTGTACAGTATACAGTACACTATAACTTCTGTCTTCCTTGAACGTATCCAGCAAATCTCACTAATGTCTTATAGCTGGGGAATGACACGTTGGTATCAGTGAACTTGACATACTGATCAGCCTTCCAACCTATTTCTGGACATTCAGGGAAAACTGGTTTCGCTTCTACTTTCTATTCCAGCCTACTGTGATATTAGTATAAAATATTTAGCCTGACAGAGACGAAATCTTTCAAAACGAGGCAGATAGCGGACGATAACAACAGTAAGCAGTTACGACAGCGTGGTTACTTGGCGAGCGTAGGAACATAAACAAGCGGCGCCTGGCTGTGATGTGTTTGATGCATTCAAGTTAATTTGTCTCCTAAAACAAGTGGATAATTCACGAAGTCGTCGTATAATTAGCGTAAAAAGAACATTTTTCATATATCAAAGACTTTCAAAGTGTTTAATAGATAAAAATGTTCATTGAAACGAGGCCATGTATAAATTAATTAAAAGAGGTCATTAATATTTAGTCAAGGCACAACATTATACTGTACGTCACACAGACAAATTTAATGAACTGCACATACGCGCACAACACTAAAACAACATTCCAATCCTTAGACAAATGTGATAAAATTCCAATAAAACATCTTCAAGAACATCACACACCGTACAGTACACACCTGTGTTGGTGTGTTCCTGTGGGACGGGCGGTGCTCCAGGGTCACCAATTCACTGAGTGAGGACCAACTGACCAACACTGAGGACGACGCCGCCGACATCAGGTTGGTCATTGTCGTGAGGGTGATTCTGTATTGTTGAGAAAGGTGATATAGCAATTGGGTAATTATTTGGTGCTGGTTGATCAAAGTATTATTAGATACGTGTCCTGAGGTGTCGCTTCATCCTGCCAATATATACAGTAAAGTATTATGACTATGGCACTTATTGTACACTGTTAAACAATAGACAATTGTAACTCCCAGGAAAAAAACTTCCTTGAATATGAAGAAAAATATTTACCTTAGTTTTAGCTTTAAAAACAACCCTTACGGTAATCTGGTGCAATAAGAGACTCAGTCGTTTACGGAGTGAGTGACTGTCTGACTCAATGAAGAGAATGTCAAAACATATCACTCGGTACAGCTGCTAGACTTCATTAGAAAAAAAAAACATAATAATCTCTCGTCAGTATGGATATCCATGAATTTTGAAAGTATTACTGTACACTGAATTATTATATATTTTTTTAAATTAGGAATGTCTGGTGTTTCGAGTCTTGTTTTGGTGTTCCTTTGTAGTGTTTCGTTCGTATGTTCAGACTGCCGTGTGATGTAGTATTTTACCTTAACTTGGTAATACTGTCTTCTCTTTCATTTACTCACCTATCGACTCGTTTGAATATATTTCTAGAATTACTAAACTTACGCTTCGTGTAGACTTTCTTAATGTAGATGATATACCTTGTAAATGATATCGAAGTTTTAGCCTATATTACCTACAAAGACGAAGTTGTTCATTCAAGCCTTGGCGATTCTTTTCCTGTGAGTGTGTGTGTGTGTGTGGGTGGGTGGGGGGGGGGGGGCGTATATGTGTTTATGTAAAGAGTGTGTAAGTATTTCAGAAAGATAATTAAAAAAGGAAGAGATTAAACAGCCACAAATGAGCAGCGACAGGAGGGTGGAGGTATGGAGGCGAGGCACCTGGCAGTAGCAACAAACACAGCCTCAGAACAAACAGTGGTGTGGCGGGCGGCTCCGGCATCTCCCTGCCTCCTCCTCCATCACCAAACAAACTCGTAGTGTTAGAACAAGTCGCCGCTTAGTACCGTGTTGCCTCGAGGGCCACATAGACAGGAGCTGGGTTATTTACACATGAGATCTCAACACCCGTGCACAGCTGATCAACACTGGCTCAGTCTCTTGGTCCTCATAGTAAGGGAGTGAGCGATTGAGTGAGTGAGTGAGTGAGTGGGTGAGTATGTTTGCTACTGTCCTGACGCATCTTAATGGTATCTATTGATGGGTGGAAAGTGCTCAACTTTTTCAAGGACGAAATAAGCCAGACACTGTTTATCAAATAAAACATTTTGAAAAGTACCAGTAATATTTTCTCTCTTGCTGGGTGTGAGGGCAGGTTTGGCAGGACCACAGGGGTGTAAGGGCAGGTTGGGCAGGGCTACAAGGGTGTGAGGGCAGGTTGGGCAGGGCTACAAGGGTGTGAGGGCAGGTTGAACAGGGCTATAAGGGTGTGAGGGCAGGTTGAGCAGGGCTACAAGGATGTGAGGGCAGGTTGAGCAGGGCTACAAGGGTGTGAGGGCAGGTTGAACAGGGCTACAAGGGTGTGAGGGCAGGTTGAACAGGGCTATAAGGGTGTGAGGGCAGGTTGAGCAGGGCTACAAGGGTGTGAGGGCAGGTTGGGCAGGGCTACAAGGGTGTGAGGGCAGGTTGAACAGGGCTACAAGGGTATGAGGGCAGGTTGAGCAGGGCTACAAGGATGTGAGGGCAGGTTGAGCAGGGCTACAAGGGTTGTGAGGGCAGGTTGAACAGGGCTACGTGGGTGAGGGCAGGTTGGGCAGGGTTACAAGGGTGTGAGGGCAGGTTGGGCAGGGCTACGTGGGTGAGGGCAGGTTGGGCAGGGCTACAAGGGTGTGAGGGCAGGTTGGGCAGGGCTACAAGGGTGTGAGGGTAGGTTGGGCAGGGCTACAAGGATGTGAGGGCAGGTTGGGCGGGGCTACAAGGGTGTGAGGGCAGGTTGGGCAGGGCTACAAGGGTGTGAGGGTAGGTTGGGCAGGGCTACAAGGATGTGAGGGCAGGTTGGGCAGGGCTACAAGGGTGTGAGGGCAGGTTGGGCAGGGCTACAAGGGTGTGAGGGCAGGTTGGGCGGGGCTACAAGGGTGTGAGGGCAGGTTGGGCAGGGCTACAAGGGTGTGAGAGCAGGTTGGGCAGGGCTACAAGGATGTGAGGGCAGGTTGAGCAGGGCTACAAGGGTGTGAGGGCAGGTTGGGCGGGGCTACAAGGGTGTGAGGGCAGGTTGGGCGGGGCTACAAGGGTGTGAGGGCAGGTTGGGCAGGGCTACAAGGGTGTGAGAGCAGGTTGGGCAGGGCTACAAGGATGTGAGGGCAGGTTGAGCAGGGCTACAAGGGTGTGAGGGCAGGTTGGGCGGGGCTACAAGGGTGTGAGAGCAGGTTGGGCAGGGCTACGTGTGTTTGAGGGGAGGTTGGGCAGGACTACGTGAGTGTTAGGGCTGGTGTGGCGGGGCTACGTGGGTGTGAGGACAGGTTAGGCAGAGCTACAAGAGTTTGAGGGCAGGTTGAGCCGGGCTACAAGGGTGTAGGGGCAGGGCTACAAGGGTGTAAGGGCAGGTTGGGCCGGGCTACAAGGGTGTAGGGGCAGGGCTACAAGGGTGTAAGGGCAGGTTGGGCCGGGCTACAAGGGTGTAAGGGCAGGCTAAGCCGGGCTACGTTGTCATGGAGATCAGAATGTCAGTTGTGTTATACTGTGGTAGGGTGATACTCAGACCTACATATGTTGGGTCCTGTGTTAATTGTACCACCGCCACACATAACTAGTGACCTGGCCCTGAGGTATTAAGGTTATATTCATTAATTATCGTCTCAAGGGGAGGTCTGGTATTCAAGATATTTTAGGACGGGAAAATTATTGAAAAACTCGTATATGTAAATAAACTAAATCTATATTTCAGACCAAATGATTTTGTATCCTTTGAGAATAATAATGATACTACTACTACTCCTACTATTACTACTACTACTACTGCGAATAATAATAATAATAGTAATAATAATAATAATAATAATAATAATAATAATAATAATAATAATAATTCACTAAAGACACATAGGGATGGAGTCAGACAACGGTTATAATAAACAAGAAAAACAGCAAACAAACAATACACAAACAAAACACTGACTACATACAAATCAAAGACATAATAGTAAGAGGACGAACAAATCAGTAGGCAAAAGTCAAGAAATTGCCTCCATGAACTAATTCCCAAAATGACTCTACCACCCTCCCCCCCCCCCCCCCACCCTCCGCCAAGAAGCCAGCAGGTAGGTATAAGCTCCGAGCGTTCATTTAACTGCATAAAACACCCGGTTTTCTTTTCTTTAGGGCCAAGCGCACGCCTGGGTGTAGCGTCCAGTAAGTGAGGAGTCCAGGAATTGTCTAGCCCCATTACATCCCGAGGCACGCGATCCGCCCATTTCCACAGCCAAGGACTGGAATCAAGGAATAGCTTCAGGAATCTTGGAATGGTCACGGCACGGTTTTGGTTGGAGGGAGGGAGAGGTGGAGGTGTGAGGGAGGGATGGGAGAGGGGCGGTGGTTGATCAGGGAGGGAAGGGAGGGGTGGCGTAATGACCAAAGAGGTAGTGGGAGAAGGGAGTGAAGGGTAGGGGGGGTGTGGGAGATTTGGGGTAGTAAGGGAGAGTTAAGGGGGTGGTGAAGGAAGGGAGGGATAGAGGCTGAGGAGTGAGGAAGAGAATGAAGGGTTAGTAAGGGAGAGAAGCTGAAGAGGGAAGAAAAAGATGGAAGGGTGATGTGGGAAGGGAGGGGGATGAAACAGTAAAAGATGAAGGAGAGGGTGGCAGCGAGGGAGACCCTAGGGAGTAATGAGGAACGGGAGGGAGAGAGGCTGAGAAGAAAGGAATTGGGAAGGCGGAGAAGGGAGATGAGTTCGTGAGGGAAGCTAGAGAGAGAGAGAGAGAGAGAGAGAGAGAGAGAGAGAGAGAGAGTGTAAGTGAGTTCATGAAATATTGAAAACTCACTAAATACGACCTGCTTCAACGAGTCAAGTCAAACAAAGCAGAGCAGGAACCACAAACTCACCCTTGAGAGCAACATTCATCGATGGTCAACAAATGAGTCTGAACCCTTACCACAGACAGTACTTGACTATAAATACCCCAGAGTGAGACGTTTAGAGAACATTTTAACGGTAGGGTCATCACTGTTAGGTTAGGGGAGGTTAGGTTAGGTTAGGTTAGGTTAGGGGAGGGAAGGTTAGGTTAGGTTAGGTTAGGTTAGGGGAGGGAAGGTTAGGTTAGGGGAGGGAAGGTTAGGTTAGGGGAGGGAAGGTTAGGTTAGGTTAGGGGAGGGATGGTTAGGTTAGGTTAGGGGAGGGATGGTTAGGTTAGGTTAGGTTAGGTTAGGTTAGATTAGGGGAGGGAAGGTTAGGTTAGGTTAGGGGAGGGATGGTTAGGTTAGGTTAGGTTAGGTTAGGGGAGGGAAGGTTAGGTTAGGTTAGGGGAGGGATGGTTAGGTTAGGTTAGGTTAGGTTAGATTAGGGGAGGGAAGGTTAGGTTAGGTTAGGTTAGGGGAGGGGAGGTTAGGTTAGGGGAGCAGATATTAGATTAGGTTAAGTTAGGTTAGGTAAGGTTAGATTTGATCTGGTTAGCTTAGAGGAAGTTAGGTTAGGTAAAGTTAGGTCAGGTTAGGGTATGTAGGTTAGGTTATCTTAATGAAGGTTAGTTTCGGAAAGTTAGGTTAGGTTAGGTTAGGATGGGTTAGGTTAGGTTAGGTTAGGTTAGGATGGGTTAGGTTAGGTTAGGTTAGTATCGGTTAGGTTAGGTTAGGTTAGGTTAGGATGGGTTAGGTAATGTTAAAGTGGTTTTAGGTTAGTTTAAGTAAGGTTAGGTTAGGACGGGTTAGGTAATAAATTTGTTTTAGGTTAATTTAAGTTAGGTTAAGTTAGGATGGGTTAGGTAATAAAGTTGTTTTAGGTCATTTTAAGTTAGGTTAGGTTAGGTTAGATTAGGTTAGCAGCGATCCCTAAGGAGGGGTAAGGTAGTTTTTCAGCACCAGATATAAGGGACGCTTTGATACAATTTGCGTGCTGAGGAAGGTAAAAACTACTAATTTCACGGAGGTGGGATAATCTTATTGTCCTCCCCTGTACGTGGATTCAATTGGTGAACGTAACTGTGTATGTCGTTCTCTCATCATGGGTATGAGGCCATGGGGGGAGGAGGAGGGGGGGGGGAGGGGAGAGTAGAGGTGAAGGAGGTGGGGTTGAGGGAGGGAAGGAGTAGGGTTAGGGATGATGAGGAGGGAGGAAGAGGTAAGGTGAGGAATGAATATGAGGAAGGAAAGGGGGAGGGAGGGAGGGAGGAAAGAAGAAAGGGAAAGAAGAGGATGGCAGGGTAGGAGGAGGAAGTTGGAGGGGAGGAAGGTGTGATGGGTTGATGGTATTGTTGTGATGGAGAGAGAGAGAGAGAGAGAGAGAGAGAGAGAGAGAGAGAGAGAGAGAGAGAGAGAGAGAGAGAGAGAGAGAGAGAGAGAGAGAGGTTCAGGGGGAAATGAACAAATTCGGAGGAAAAGAGAAAATAATTTAGAATATGAAGAAAGGAGCAAGAGAACATATAGGTCACTACCCCAGCCAGCAGGTCACTACCCCAGACAGCAGGTCACTACCACAGCCAGCAGGTCACTACCCCAGCCAGCAGGTCACTACCACAGCCAGCAGGTCACTATCCCAGCCAGCAGGTCACTACCCCAGCCAGCAGGTCACTACCACAGCCAGCAGGTCACTACCACAGACAGCAGGTCACTACCACAGCCAGCAGGTCACTACCACAGCCAGCAGGTCACTACCCCAGCCAGCAGGTCACTACCACAGCCAGCAGGTCACTACCACAGACAGCAGGTCACTACCACAGCCAGCAGGTCACTACCACAGCCAGCAAGTCACTACCACAGCCAGCAGGTCACTACCACAGCCAGCAGGTCACTACCACAGACAGCAGGTCACTACCACAGCCAGCAGGTCACTACCACAGCCAGCAAGTCACTACCACAGCCAGCAGGTCACTACCCCAGCCAGCAGGTCACTACCACAGCCAGCAGGTCACTATCCCAGCCAGCAGGTCACTACCCCAGCCAGCAGGTCACTACCACAGCCAGCAGGTCACTACCACAGACAGCAGGTCACTACCACAGCCAGCAGGTCACTACCACAGCCAGCAGGTCACTACCCCAGCCAGCAGGTCACTACCACAGACAGCAGGTCACTACCACAGCCAGCAGGTCACTACCACAGCCAGCAAGTCACTACCACAGCCAGCAGGTCACTACCACAGCCAGCAGGTCACTACCACAGACAGCAGGTCACTACCACAGCCAGCAGGTCACTACCACAGCCAGCAAGTCACTACCACAGCCAGCAGGTCACTACCACAGCCAGCAGGTCACTACCCCAGCCAGCAGGTCACTACCACAGACAGCAGGTCACTATCCCAGCCAGCAGGTCACTACCACAGACAGCAGGTCACTACCACAGCCAGCAGGTCACTATCCCAGCCAGCAGGTTACTACCACAGCCAGCAGGTCACTACCCCAGCCAGCAGGTCACTACCACAGCCAGCAGGTCACTACCCCACCCAACAGGTCACTACCCCACCCAACAGGTCAGTACCATAGCCAGCAGGTCACTACCATAGCCAGCAGGTCACTACCACAGACAGCAGGTCACTACCACAGCCAGCAGGTCACTAACCCAGCCAGCAGGTCACTACCACAGCCAGCAGGTCACTACCACAGCCAGCAGGTCACTACCACAGCCAGCAGGTCACTACCCCAGCCAGCAGGTCACTACCACAGCCAGCAGGTCACTACCACAGCCAGCAGGTCACTACCCCAGCCAGCGGGTCACTACCCCAGCCAGCAGGTCACTACCACAGCCAGCAGGTCACTATCCCAGCCAGCAGGTCACTACCACAGCCAGCAGGTCACTACCCCAGCCAGCAGGTCACTACCACAGCCAGCAGGTCACTACCCCACCCAACAGGTCACTACCCCACCCAACAGGTCAGTACCATAGCCAGCAGGTCACTACCCCACCCAACAGGTCAGTACCATAGCCAGCAGGTCACTACCATAGCCAGCAGGTCACTACCTCAGCTAGCAGGTCACTACCCTACAAAAGCAGGTCACTACCCCACCCAGCAGGTCACTACACCAGCCAACAGGTCACTACCCCAGCCAGCAGGTCACTACCACAGCCAGCAGGTCACTACCCCACCCAAAGGTCAGTACCATAGCCAGCAGGTCACTACCCCAGCCAGCAGGTCACTACCCCAGCCAGCAGGTCACTACCACAGCCAGCAGGTCACTACCACAGCCAGCAGGTCACTACCCCAGCCAGCGGGTCACTACCCCAGCCAGCAGGTCACTACCACAGCCAGCAGGTCACTATCCCAGCCAGCAGGTCACTACCACAGCCAGCAGGTCACTACCCCAGCCAGCAGGTCACTACCACAGCCAGCAGGTCACTACCCCACCCAACAGGTCACTACCCCACCCAACAGGTCACTACCATAGCCAGCAGGTCACTACCCCACCTAACAGGTCAGTACCATAGCCAGCAGGTCACTACCATAGCCAGCAGGTCACTACCTCAGCTAGCAGGTCACTACCCTACAAAAGCAGGTCACTACCCCACCCAGCAGGTCACTACACCAGCCAACAGGTCACTACCCCAGCCAGCAGGTCACTACCACAGCCAGCAGGTCACTACCCCACCCAAAGGTCAGTACCATAGCCAGCAGGTCACTACCCCAGCCAGCAGGTCACTACCCCAGCCAGCAGGTCACTACCCCACCCAAAGGTCAGTACCATAGCCAGCAGGTCACTACCATAGCCAGCAGATCACTACCCCACCCAACAGGTCAGTACCATAGCCAGCAGGTCACTACCATAGCCAGCAGGTCACTACCTCAGCTAGCAGGTCACTACCCTACAAAATCAGGTCACTACCCCACCCAGCAGGTCACTACACCAGCCAACAGGTCACTACCCCAGCCAGCAGGTCACTACCCCACCCAACAGGGCACTACCCCGGTGAACAGGTCACTACCCCAGCCAACAGGTCACTACCCCACCCAACAGGGCACTACCCCACCCAACAGGTCACTACCACAGCCAGCAGGTTACTACCCCAGCGAACAGGTCATTTTTCCACCCAACAAGGCACTTCCCTCCCCAACAGGTCACTACCCCAGCCAACAGGTCACTACCCCACCCAACAGGTCACTAGCATAGCCAGCAGGTTACTACCATAGCCAGCAGGTTACTACCATAGCCAGCAGGTCACTACCTCAGCTAGCAGGTCACTACCCTACAAGGCACTACCTCAGCCAGTAGGTCACTACCACAGCCAGCAGGTCACTACCCCAGCGGACAGGTCATTTTTCCACCCAACAAGGCACTTCCCTCCCCAACAGGTCACTACCCCAGCCAACAGGGTCACTACCCCACCCAACAAGGCACTACCTCAGCCAACAGGTCACTACCACAGTCAGCAGGTCACTACCCCAGCCAACAGGTCACTACCCCACCCAACAAGGCACTACCTCAGCCAACAGGTCACTACAACAGTCAGCAGGTCACTACCCCAGCGAACAGGTCATTTTTCCACCCAACAAGGCACTTCCCTCCCCAACAGGTCACTACCCCAGCCAACTGGTCACTACCCCACCCAACAGGGCACTACCCCAGCCAACAGGTCACTACCCCAGCCAACAGGTCACTACCCCACCCAACAGGTCACTACCCCAGCCAACAGGTCACTACCCCACCCAACAGGGCACTACCCCAGCCAACAGGTCACTACCCCAGCCAACAGGTCACTACCCCACCCAACAGGCCACTACCCCACCCAACCAGGTACGACCCCACCCAACAGGTCACTATCTCAACCAGCAGGTCACTACCCCACCCAACAAGGCACTACCCCAGCCAACAGGTCCCTACCTCAGCCAGCAGGTCACTACCCCACCCAACAAGGCACTACCCCAGCCAACAGGTCCCTACCTCAGCCAGCAGGTCACTACCCCAGCCAACAAGGCACTACCCCAGCCAACAGGTCCCTACCTCAACCAGCAGGTCACTACCCCACCCAACAAGGCACTACCCCAGCCAACAGGTCCCTACCTCAGCCAGCAGGTCACTACCCCACCCAACAAGGCACTACCCCACCCAACAGGTCCCTACCTCAGCCAGCAGGTCACTACCCCACCCAACAAGGCACTACCCCACCCAACAGGTCACTACCTCAACCAGCAGGTCACTACCCCACCCAACAAGGCACTACCCCAGCCAACAAGTCCCTACCTCAGCCAGCAGGTCACTACCCCAGCCAACAAGTCCCTACCTCAGCCAGCAGGTCACTACCCCAGCCAACAAGTCCCTACCTCAGCCAGCAGGTCACTACCCCACCCAACAAGGCGAACAGATCACTTTTCCACCCAATAGGTCACTACCACAGCCAGTAGGGCACTAACCCACCCAACAGGTCACACACAGGTCATGCACTACCCCAACCAGTAGGTCAATATCTCAGCCAACCCGTATATTAAACAATTACTCCACCACCAGCCACATGAACAACACAGACATTCTATAAACTCACTTTTCATTACATTCTAAAAATATCTCGCGTGTCCCCACAAGTTTAGAGTCGTCATGACACCTCAAACTTTCCGGCGGGCGCTGCTTATTGCCGCTCTACTGTGCTCAAATACCCCAATACGCCCGGCCCAGTGGTACTCCGAGGATGACTTAAGATATTCCGGGGTTAATATAGTGGTTTATCTTAGGCCAGCGTGTATATAATTCCCTGGTGTATTATTTCTGATGAAATTGGCGTAATAGGAAACATTTACATATTTAAATTTTGTCCAGTTTTTTTTGTTTTAATTCTTGGTTAATTGTCTCTGTCTTTTGTTATTGTTTACCTCTGTGTTGTTTAGTTCATGGGGACTTGTTTAAGGTTGTTGTTGAGACTTACAGACAACATGTCTGTTTGTGTGTACAGTGTTTACATGTGTCCCAATTTTATTGATCGTTTTTTAATTATTATTATATACAGTATTCTTCTGAGCAAGTTATCTATCGTCTATTACCAGTATCTATTATTGCCAGTCCAACTATCGAGTTGGTTATTAAGTCTTCTTCGTCTCTAGTTCTTCAACTATTTCATTTATCAATATATTTGTGTGTGTGTGTGACAATCTGATCAAGTTCAGTGGTGTCAGTCTACAATGAGCACTCCCCATGCAGGTAGTGACGTTATGGAGGTATTGATGTCATGGAGGTAGTGATGTCATGGGGGTAGTGATGTCATGGAGGTAGTGATGTCATGGAGGTAGTGATGTCATGGAGGTAGTGATGCCATGGGGGTAGTGATGTCATGGAGGTAGTGATGTCATGGAGGTAGTGATGTCATGGAGGTAGTGATGTCATGGAGGTAGTGATGCCATGGGGGTAGTGATGTCATGGAGGTAGTGATGTCATGGAGGTAGTGATGTCATGGAGGTAGTGATGTCATGGAGGTAGTGACGTTATGGAGGTATTGATGTCATGGAGGTAGTGATGCCATGGGGGTAGTGATGTCATGGAGGTAGTGATGTCATGGAGGTAGTGATGTCATGGAGGTAGTGATATGTGTGTGTGTGTGTGTGTGTGTGTGCGTTTGCACACACACATGGTGGTGTAATGCGTTTAGTGTGGCAGCACTGTGTTAGTGTTAAGGTGTAGGCGCTGCTTGCTTCCTGTCACTTTCAGCTACCGCTGCTGGTTAGCTCTCGAGGTGAACATGGAAGCACCCTTGCGTAAGCTTTCCCTTGCTAATATAATACACAGCATCTTCACCATCAAGACTTCTGCTGTATCTCCTCGTGGTAAAACACTGTAACTGGTTACCTTGCTGCTCCAGTGTAGACCAGCAAGGGATCTCAGAGAAGCAGTGGACCCCAGAGGTAAGGAGCATAGGCCCACCTGCATGTGAACATGCCCAGGCGTCTACTAATCACTGCCCTGCTGCCACTGCCACTGCCCCAACGGCCGAATAGGTGGAAGAGGTGACCAACACGGAAACCCAACGACTACACCAACGGGTGAAGGCAATGCAAGATGGACAGGCTGTTAAGGTGAAAACCAACAAACCTGGCTTCCATTGCAACTCTCCCTCTCCCCAGTTGTTGCAGCTACCTGCACCACTGGATCAGGAAAAGGAAGAACCAAGATGTGTGGTTCCAGCCTGCGCTCTTGCCTCACCACATAAATCAACTCACGCACAGCCATAATCGAGCTCATCATACTTTTCATCAACATCAGAAACCCTAAACCAACAAAAGTCATATGGCGACAGATAAGTGGCGACGGGGAAAAGCAGAGATGACTGCCGGGAGTTACAACTCCGCACATGGGTGGCATAGATAAGATGGTCGCGTATACACTGGGATCCAGGTGCCTTAATCATAGCCTGCCTAAAATCCCAACCTGACTAGGATAGCGTTCCCAGTAAGGTCATCCTAAAGCAGTCGAAAAGACAATCACAGATCAAAGCAAAAACAAACGATGCAACCTCTTTTGGTCGCTGCATGGAATGTCAGGACTCTTCTGGATACTAGCACAAACAAGTGTCCTGAAAGAAGAACCGTCATTATGGCAAAAGAGTTGTCCAGGTAAAATATCGACATAGCAGCCACTGGCTCTCAGACGAGGGTCGACTCACAGAACCGGGGTCCGGCTATATCTTCTGGAAGCGTAAGCTTGCTACGGAGAGAAACTGAATTTATTGAGTTGGCTTTGTGATTCACCAATTCATCCTACATAGGTTAACTGAAACACCTGTTGGGGTGATCGAGCGCCTCATGACGCACCGAGCTTCACTAAATTACTCACGTCACGCCTTCTTTCATTACTACATACGCCCCAACACTGGATGCAGAGGTTGACATCAAGGAGGCCTTTTACGCCGACCTTGACAAAGTACTAACCTCTATTCCCAGAGAAGATAAGGTTGTTCTACTTGGTAACTTCATTGCTACAGATGGCAGAGCTGCTGACATATGGCAAGGAACCATAGAGAGAAACAGAGTGGGCAAGTGTAATCCCAATGGCCTACTCCTCCTCAGCAAGTGTGCTGAGCACCAACACCTTATTTAGGCAGGCCGACAAGTTCCAGGGTTCTTGGCAACACCCAAGATCCAAACACTGGCATCTCATTGTCAGAGAAAGAGATCGCCGAGATGTCCTCATCACCCGTGCCATGCATGGCTCAGACCACTGTCACACAGATCATCAGCTCGTCAGAACTAAACTCTCCCCTCAAGTTGCTCCAAAACGGAAAGGCAACTTACCTCCAGAAGAAGCTTTAACACCAAGCGACTGGAGGATCAAGCGGTGGAACATGGTTTCAGAGAGCAGCGCGACGATGGGCTGATCAACAACTAAATAATAAACAACCTAAATCCTATTGCTGAATGGAGTATCATCAACGCTGTCATCTCAAAAACCTACAGCGAGACTCTCGGCCAGATCGAAAGAAAACACCAGGATTGATATGATGAAAATAATCTGGAAATCAACGTACTCGTCGATGGTAAATGTGCTGCTTTCACTGACTGGCAGAACAGCCCTCACTCTCGGACCAATGCTGACACCTTCCGCCAGAAGAAAGCGATGGCCCTGAGCAAACTTCGGAATTTAAAGAACGAATGGTGGAAAAATAAAGCGTGTGAAACGCAAATATTTGCTGATCAACATAAGTGACGTGAAATTTCAATTCCACTAAAACAATGTTTTGACCCAAGTACTCATGGTGTGGCCCCTCCGAGCATGCGATTGTAACTCCGTAATTAAAGACTAAGAAGGCTGGAAGAGCACTACCATTTGTTGCTCAACTGAAACACCAATGTGGATGAATGGAACAAGTTACCAAACATCATTATTGACTCGAATACGATGGATAGCTTCAAACATAGGTTGGAGGGATATATAAGCAAGAGGAGTTAGGTGTAAATGGGACTGTCCAGTATAGGCCAATAGGCCAGCTTCAGTTTCCTCCATTCTTATGATTTTATGTTCCTGACTACCCAGCAGATCACCTCGGCTATCTTCGATCCCTGGATGAGGTAACTACTGCCACCAATCAGAAGAAAAATAGCAAAGCCACAGGGCATGATGGAAACCCAGCCAAGGTGTATAAAGCAGGACCTCTGCTTACCAGCCGTCTCGAACTCTCTCCTGGAGAATATTGTATATGGGGGAAGGAGGAAATTCCCCAAGCTCTTAAAGAGGCTTCCATCGTCAATATTTATAAGAACAAGTGAGACCAGTCAGACTGTGGCAACTACCGCTGGATCTAAGCTGCTGTCTATGGCTGGCAAGATTATCGCCTGAGTCTTCTAAACAGACTTCTACCTGAGGTGGAAAACTTCCTTCCAGAATCATAATGTGGCTTAGACCATCACGTGGCACCACCAACATGATCTTTGCTACCCGCCAAATACAGGAAAAGTGCAGAGAACTGCATCGTGACTTGTACATGGCCTTCATCAACCTTATTAAGGCCTTCGACTCGGTCAACATGAAAGCCTTATGGTGGACCCTCAGTCGCTTTAGTTGCCCACCAAAATTCATCGCCATTGTGAAGCAACGCCACGATGGCATGATCGGCCGTGTCATGCACAATGGCAGCCAGTCTGCGTTCTTCCCCATCCAGACAGGGGTTAAACAAGGAAGTGTACTTGCACCAACTGTCTTTTCAATTTTCTTGGTTGCCTTCCTTACTCGCCCAAGTGTCAATTTAACGGGTGGGGGGGGGGGGGGTGTGGATATCCAGTTCTGGATGAAGGGACTTTTCAACATAAGACGAGTCTAAGCAGGAGATCCTGACAACCTATGCAGTTGTGTTTGCACACTTCGACCTTGAGGTGAATGTACATAAGACTCAGATTATCTTTCAACCTGCCTCTGGTTCAACCACACTTCCGCCATCCATCCAGCTTAATGGTATTATCTTCGGTTCCCACCTGTCCACCACCGCGGACATCGATAAAGAGAGTCAACATCGGATCAGTTGTGCATCTCAAGCCTTTGGCAGACTCTGTACCTGTATCTTCAGCTGTAAGGAGCTGAAATTATCTACAAAGTTGCACCTACAGTATATCCATCAGTGGTCCTCCCTACCTTGCTGTATGGCAGCGAGACATGGGTCACATACAGGAAGCACCTCATGGCACTTGAAAACTTTCACCTACGTAGTATACGTTCAATCCTCTGAGTTCGCTGAGAAGACAAGAGAACAAATGTAAGTATTCTCACTGACACCATTTGTAGGAGCATCGAGGCTACCTTTATCCATGAACAACTACATTGAACTGGCCATTCTACTTGCATGGACAACAGTAGACTGCCAAAATAGCTATTATACAGTCATCTAACGAATAGTAAACGTAACGCTGGTGGGCAACGGAAAAGGTATAAGGATAGTTTAAGACAAATCTGAAAAAGTGGCAAATCGACTTCCTCACCTGGGAGACGATCACTCCATACCGTAACGCTGGGAGAAGCGCCACACGAGAAGGTGTCAATACTTTCGAGTTAGCCCGATTGCATACCGAGGCAGACAAGCACCGGAAAGACACTGCCACCGGGGCTCTCCCGCACTAGATGTAGCCCTCCACACGTGCAACATCTGTGGACAGCTCTGCTGATCCCGTATCGGACTTTCGAGTCACCTCAGAGCCCACCAAAGAAGGTGACATCTCTAATAACCCGTATCATTGTATCATAGCTCGATGATCGTTATACTCAATTCCGAGAGACAGCTAGGTAGTTGTAGAGATGATGTTGTGGAGGTAGTGATGTCATGCAGGTGGGACACAGTGGGGCACAGATAACGTGGTTCCATTAACACAACCGAATCAAAAACTCTTATTGTTTCTCTCAAAGATCATCTCCATCCTCAACTTTAATTCAGTAACAAATTAATCCACAAGCCACCAATGTCAACATCTTTCATTTTACTATAAGTAATAATGTCTCTTCGGATCACCTCTTTCAAATGCCATACTGTAATGTATAGGTTCCTTAGTTCATCACAGAGTTAATACAAATCTATTTCTATTACCATTATCATTATTATCACCATAAAGGGAAATAACCACAAATAAACGATTTTTTATTATGAAGTTGGAAAGAAATTGAACAGCCATGATGTTATGATAAAGTATATGAGATGAACTTTTTTATGGCTGGAAGAGGTGAAACAAAAAGAAAACCACCAAAATTTTGTGTCCGAATAAACGTAGCCCTTCTGTGTCCGGTTGAGCGAGGGAGGCACTACAGGGGCCGGATTAAACAAGCAAGCGGAGGCCGTTGTTCTATCAAGCCATAAACCAGCATTATGAGCTTAGTGTGGAAAAACGCTTGGCCGCACGGAATGGCCCGATTGTTCATGATTTATTATTACTCCTTTCTTTTACTTCCCTCTTCGTGGGTGTAATTCATTATTTATCCTACTCCTTACTTACTCTCTCGTTAATCTCTCGTCGCGGTATAATCTTGGTACTTTCTGATCGATAGCTTATGGCCGCGTGAGTGATACATTGTGAGAATAACTGTGGAGAGTTACTTCAGTTTGCTAAATATTTATGAATGGTTCGTAGGGGTTTCTCTCGTTTTCGTCGCTGAATGAAAAGAGATGAGGGAGGGGGCGGATAGCGAGAGAGGAAGAGGGAAAAAAATGAGAACTAAAGAAACAGATAAAAATGAATTAATAAAACAGAAAAAAATATAACTGAAGAAACAGGAAGTGTAAGTAAGCAGGTGCAAATAGGAGAGAAAAAATTAGACCCCTGCTTTTCCTCCACTACACACTATCTGTTTTAGGTGTAACAATTTCTCGTCCCGGTACACAAAACATTCAATGGTTTATATCATTCCAGCTATGACAAAGATATATTCAATTCTGAGTCCTGGGTCTCGCTGTCATAATTGTAACTCATATAGTGGTTCAGAACGAGAAGAAACCTACCTCGGGGTGATGTTTTGATTCGACGCTGATTCTGTGAGAGAGGAGTTGTTTACATGCTCTTAAATCTGACCAACTGGACACCATAATTTGACCCTAGAACATGAGGGTTGGTTCATCAGGAAGTATTACGGTGTGGTATCACGTAGGTTACTCGCCTCCTCCCCTCAGTTACAAAATGTGATTTCCTCCCTCAGTCTTCCCATTTTTTCTGTCACATTTGTTTTAGGGAGGTTGTTAGCCCCATAGAAGGAAGAATGATTGATGCATTTCTTGTCCGAAAGATTATGGTGGTTTAAACTGCAAAACATGAAATTAATGAGAGGTTTGGGGTGGAAGCCAGACTGATCCCATGTTGGAGTGAGACGGCCACATGTTGGTAATATGTGAGACAGAATCAGTGTATGTAGGGTGTGGACCAAGAAGTGTAAGTGAGAGGGTAAATAGGATAACAGTTAAGAAATTAAAGGATTTATGTATGAACCAATTTTAAGAGACCCTGAATAAGAAATTAAACAGACTGATATGTTTTGGATTCCATGAGGTTGCCGAGGAGATGTGCAGAAGAGAGAAAAAGGCGTTCAATAAAAAGGTAAAGAAGACGGAAACGCTAAGAAAATTGAAGGAATATTGTAACAGGTGGATGAATGAGAACATCTGGGGAAAATGGTAAAATATTCTGAACGGAGTTAATGAGATGCAAGAGGAAGGTATGTGTCAAGAAGGCAGAAAATGTTTTAGATGAGGTAATGGGGATGCTGATGAAAGATGCGGTTAGAGACTGATGAAGAGCATATCTTAGAGATTATATGGGAAAGTATGACACAAGAAAAGTAGATATAGATCCAATAAAAGATATTAGGAGAGAACGAAGCCGGGAGAGTGGAAGGGAAGATGATAATAAATAAAATATGAAGTAAAACTGAGACTGGCGTTCTGTCATTTCACTTCGAGCTGGTAGAGAAAGTTATGGCTAATACAAAAAAATAAAATAAAAATAAGGTTACCAAGTCAAGATAATACTCTAGTAATAATTGTTGGATCGTGTACAATAGAGTCACCTCAAATATGATTGTGGTAATATGACTAAATCTGGCGACACAATTTAATATGGATTGTAAATTGTTAGGAACTTTTGTGAATTGCTAGTTACTAAAAATTCACTTCGTATGCCACACAAGCAAGCTGAAGATATAATGTTACTTAAAGGTGATCTAAAGTCACAATTGAACCTTTAACAGCTATAGACTTGTTTTTGTTTTTATTTCCAATTGTTAACTGTTTCAACATCAATAAGATAAGGGTCTTCAGCGGCCAGGGACTTTAACACACACACTCACACTCCACTGGACCTAAATGTAAGATTGCGAGTTGCCTGGACTCCAAGATCTAGATTAACTATATTTTATAAATTTCTAGTAAATTAACGAATATCAATGCTGGTCTTCCTGCTGTACCAATACTTGGCCTCGATCTTCCCTTCTATTAATTAGAGAATTACAGGATCTGTGACAAAACTACCACAGAGAAGATTCCTTACATTATGCACCAACTGGAGCCCAGGACTGTGGCCGCAGCTACCTCAAAACCACAGTTTCATTAACCCTGTGATTACAGACTTGAGGATTTTCATCTTCTCCCCGTCGCCTTCTGACAGTCATTCAAGGGAACCTCAGGAGCGCCTCTTGCCAGATGGGGGACTCCTCACCAGTAGTGGCAGGAAATGGGAGGTGATACTAATGTTACCGAAGTATTTGGTGAAAGTCAGGTTGGTTGGTTGTTTATAGTGTGTCTGTCACACATTTGTGTATGTCTTCCCCTTTTCTTGCTACCCAACATTGAACTTTCTTCTTCTGAGAGGTTGTCAGTCTTGTTTGAAAACAGCAAAGTCACGGGTTGGGCGAGAGCCTAAAACGTAAGGAATGGTGCCATTTGGGGGAGTGAATGAGACTGCCACGAATCAAGCAACTGGAGCTGGGAACAGGACTTGTAATTGGTACTAAATGTAGCAAGGGACTATAGTGGGACGGGTCTCTACTACTTAAATAAGTGGTCACTCTTAGCTTTGTCCTGCGCCATTAAAACCATCTCACGCGAACACCCTACACACTCTTTGTTGGCCACACGAACACCACAGTGGGGCGAGGATAGTGGGGCATGGTGAAGGTAGGGGGATGGTGGCGTGAGGTAGGACTTGAGGTTATAATGACGCTAATAAATAAAACTTAAGGTCATGATGAACTTAACATCAGATTTAAGGTCACAATAAAGGTTAAAGTAACATAACACAAATGACACGAAAAGTACATAGACTGATGATGACGTCGGTGTACCAGTGAAAATAATGAGAGAAGATGATTAATGCTTTAAATAAAATAAAATGACGTAAAATAAAAAACCCAAATCCATTACTATTAAAAAAAAGGATCAAAAGCTAATTATTACTTACGATATAGAAAGTAAAAACGAGGGAAAAAATGGTAATGGATTAGCCTGATGTTGCTGTCGATACCTAATTGATGCTAAGAAGGAAAAGAACAATGATAAGAAAAAGCTAACAGCCCATTAACAAGATAAAACTAAGGTAAGGTAATTGATCCTTATGATAAATTAGAACAAATGGAAATGAGACACACGAATGCCTGAATCATTTGCTAATACTGACACAGGTACCCGAGGCCGTGTTACACTGTATGTACACTGCTGCAGGAAGAATATCATCCACGTATACAGTAGTGTTTGGGTTTCCTCTTCGCCTGCTAATTCTTTGGGGCAAAACACTACCAAAGAGGACGTAGTGTTAATCCATATTGTTACGAGTTGGGGATTTAGAATATAGTTAAAAGTCTACCCAGATCCCAACAGGCAACAACAATAAAAAAAAAAAGACAATCGGACTATAAAAGGGTAGACAAAGGATGCGAGTTTTTGTTGTGTATAATAAAGTACCATAAATTCCTTAACAAAATGTTCAGCTTTCTATAATTTACCCTTAACCATATTTAACCTAAACATACGCAACATTGACTTAACAGTATATACATATTTACACAACATACAACAATCTGAAGCAAGGTGGAGGCGGGGAGGCAATATAAGGTTTACAATACTTAAGTGCAGTGCTGAGATGGCTGACGAGTAAGGCTGAGTATTGAAGAAGATGGTAGGTAGTCACTGTGCCGTAGGTTTCCAGGATAGGTGATCCTGTGGTCACTTCCCACAGTGAACTGAATTCTCCTCGAACTGGAGCTGATGAGGAAGACTTGGAGGAGGTGACGCAACAACCAGGATATGGAGAAGGGAAACCCGGGGGTGGTAACTAAGACGAGTCATACTCGTGTTTCGTCCCTAGATGGCGTTGCTCGTGGTGCTGGGGAGGTAGATCAGGACAATAGATGGCGTGGTTCGTAGTGCTGGGTAGGTAGATCATGACAATTGATGGCGTGGTTCGTAACAGTATACACACGTGACACCATCTTGAGTTGCTGTTCTTATTTCTGCAAAGTTTGATGTCCGTGGTTAATTTGGTTTCTGATTATGTTAGGAACACAAGGATTATAACTAATGATAATGAATAAATATAATTACATGGTGGTCGCGGGATATAATGGTCACTAGAGTAAGGTGGTCACTGACTCAAGGTGGTCATTAAAGCAAGATGGTTGTTGGAGAGAGATGGTCACTTTAAATTTGGATTTTTTAATAAAGGTCCGTTCATAGGTTAAATTTGATGAATTCAATATGGTGATTTTTCTGTGACCTTTGACCTTGAAAGTAGACCAATTGTAACTGAAGTTTACCCATATTAACCAATAATTAGGTCTAGTTTTCCAAGTCAATTAGCTCTAATTTATTCACAAGTTCATGATTTTGGACGTAAGAGTAGCGATGCATAAATGTTCTAGTAACCAGTAACATTTGACATTGAATTTTTCCCCCCCAAAAAAGCATTCTGTAACTAACTCTTAAGAAGCTTGATCAGGTGTTCCCTTTTGGTATAGATCAGGTCATTATTGTGGATATCAATCACATCAGAGCGCGAGCCATCGAACGTACGGACAAACACCCGGCAGCTGGACCGACTAAAGGAGACTGAGAGAGACTTTAAAAAATATTTCATTCCATCAAGAACATAAACAAGAGGATGAACGCTGAATTGTAAGGCTGCTAAATAAAAAAAAATCAACAAATTCTTAGCTGACAGTAATATAAATTTTTGATTTATAAATGTATAGATCGAAGAGTCTGTCAGGATCATTAAAAAAAATAGAGTAAATGAACAATGTTTATCAATGACTTAGTAAAGAGAGAGAGAGAGAGAGAGAGAGAGAGAGAGAGAGAGAGAGAGAGAGAGAGAGAATATTCATGTACCGCGTCACCCTATAATATCACATAAACGTTACTTACGTCTCAAAATCATTATCAATCCTATAGTTTCAGTCAGCTTCAAAACACCACTCCTAATACTCCACCATCTCTCCTACACACCACCCAGCTCCTGTGTTATTTCCCCTGGACTCGTTTCATCCAGTATAAGGTAATCGGTCGTTGGTCCATCAATAAACGTGTGTTAGATCCCGGGATACTGAAGCTGCCTCATCATCGGTGATTGGCATCGTGAAGACCTGCCTCATCCTCCTCCTCCTCCAAGATTTATTTATGATTGATGTTGTACAGTCCATGTGTGGAGGGCAGTTTGTTAAACAGCTTCAGTTATGTCAGTCAGTTTGGACCTCTCAGAGTTGTAAGTCGTGAGTGTAGCTGTGTGTGTGTGTGTGTGTGTGTGTGTGTGTTTAAAAAAGGCACATAAAGCCCAAAATTAAAAAAACTTGTTCTCAGAAACATCATTTAAATTATTACGAGAATCCTTAATAAACCAAACGTGACGTCATACCCGAGAATATAACAATAACATGAGCGCCATTAAACCCAAACACCATCACAGAATCAATAACTTTACATCCAGAGCCAAAACCCGATTTAAAATTACAGATAAAATCAATTATGCATAAAGTAAATTACAGTTAGTCAATTACAGATAACCAATAAAGATAATTACAAATAGAAGCAATTATAGATGAAGCCAATTACACATAAAACCATACAGATGCAACACGTTATAGGGCCAATTACAGATAGAGCCAATTATTTTACATGGAGGAAATTGACGTTAGAGCCCAAACAATTACACCTATTATTACTACTATGAGGATAAAGGCTTTGTGTGGTTTGTGTTACCTGGCGAGCGAGGCTACACACCCGTAATATTGACTTACACCTTGGTATATGATCAGACACAACACACACACACACACACACACAACACACACACACACACACACACACACACACACACACTATTGTATTACTCGCTTTATATTGAACTTTATTACTGGTCTATTTCTTAAGTACATTATACCATAAATTATACTGCACATAATACCAAGACTTATACCACACATTATAACACATATTCTACTGCAAGTTATAACACAATTGTACTGTATATTATATCAAAAATTGTTGATCTCTATAACACATATTTTACTCATTATCACACAATTATACTAAATTTTATACCATACATTATGCTACACGTTATAAAACACATTATATTACACATTCTACCATTCTCCCACAAATTATACCACCCATCAAATCACAAATTATACTACACATTAAATCACACATAATACTTCACATTATAACGTAATTATAGAACATATACTTCACATTAAACTACACATCGTAGCACATATTATACTACCCTTTACACTAAAAATATCTTACACATTATACAAAAAATTATACAAATATTATACCTAAAATTATACTACACTTATGACATTATGGAAATGCTCTGATGGTTAGTTCAATTAATCTCTCTCCTTTCTACTTCCTCTTTATCTTTTAGTTTTTCTCCTTCAGTCTTTCATGTCTACTTGTCCCCCTTTACTTCCTCCCCTCTCTTCTTTTCTTTAACTTTCCTCTTCTTCCTCCTCTTTCGCTTCCCCCTAAATCCTCTCCCCTCTCCTTTTGACTTCCCCCTAACCACCTCATCCCCCTTTATTCTCCTCAAGCTTGCTTCTATTTTCCCTTAATCCTCTTCTCCTCCTCCTTCTCCCCACCCCCGTTAACCCTTCCCACTCTCCCCTCCCCTCCTCTTCCCCTTTCCCACCCTCCTTCCCTGGACAATCGGAGTGCGCGTGCAAGTTGCTGATTTCTGCCGCTAGAGGGCTGCAATGGCCAAGTCACGCGAGGTTGGACTGGGTCGATGGTCGGCCACAGAATTAGTTCGCTGGAGATCGCTCAGACATCTTGGGGGTATTTTACACGACTTAGACAAATACTTACTCAAGATACAATTCACCATGAATACAAATAACTAGAAGGAATGACAGCAGCGTTTGTTGTGAGTGATGTTAGACATGTCATGCATTTTCAGTAATTTTTGAAGTAAAAGAGGAACGCCGTCTCGAACGAAAAGCGAAGACAAATAAAGAAAACGAGCAAAATGTTGTCAGAAACGAGCGCTCTAACTTCATTACATTAGTGTGGCGGCCATTGTGAGCCTAAGTACGATGTTTTGTCAAGGATTTTATGTTCCGCCGATTGTCTGGCGTTGTCCGGAGGGTGCTTCTAACTGGGCCCATCATTTTTGCCCGCAATTTCGGATGTTTTTTCAGGTCAAGCGCATGCAATCACACCAGGATGGTATTCTATTCAAATCGGTGTGATTACAAAGGGGAAGTTAGCCAAGGACCCCCGAGGGCAGGACACCTACACCCTGCCTCACCTTCTTGCCAGCTAATCATTACTATCTGTGGCAATCTTGACTCAGAGACTAAGAGAAGGTTATGACCGTGTAAACTTTAGTCAAAAGTGAAAATTGCAAACATAATCAAACACGAATTATATGCCAGGTATTAAAGAGGGCTTCTTAAATGTAATTTCGCTGTGTTCAATTTTTTCTGCAGAGGCAATTGACAAACAAGGTTAATAAAGGATTTAATGTTACTAAAAATAAGCTTAGAAAATGCTTTAGAAGGTTAGTGAATGTTCCCCAAAAGAGAAATGTTGATCTGGTAGCAAGGAGGGGGGGGGGCACACCTGGGAGTAATTAGAGAGCTCCTCCTGAAAGCCAGATATAAGAAGGGATGATGGAGGTACACTTACCTGGGCAGGGTGTGGAAGGGTCGCCACAAGTGCCCCCGCAGGTATAACGCCACACACCGAGTATAATTGTAGAGTTAGGGAGCTACGCCAGCAAGGGTTCATGATGTAAAGTCTTGTTGAATTGTGGATAAGAAGTGGTAATGAATGAGACTATGGCCGCCAGTGACGTCACGGAGGGGGTGAGAGGGGTAAGACCAACTGTAAACTGTGTTATTATAGGGTTAACACACTCATCGGTAGTGAACAACCCACGAAATTCATATAATTTCTTTTGTTTGTTTTACATAATTATTATAAAGTTAGCAGCAGAACCAGTATGTTATTTGAGCACGAGGCTTAATGATTTTAATTAGCAAGGAAAATATATTAAGAATGGAATTATTCTGGATTTGAA